>CAUYTI010113035.1:0-65656 GCA_963575145.1 Galago senegalensis | reverse complement strand
AGCCTCAAGCTGTCCCCCTGGGTAGAGTGCCGTGGCATTACAGCTCACAGCAACCTCCAACTCCTGGGCTCAAGTGAGTCTCTTGCCTCTGCCTCCCAAGTAGCTGGGACCACAGGCACCCGCCACAACGCCTGGCTATTTTTTGGTTGCAGCCATCATTGTTTGGTGGGTCCAGGCCGGGGATTCGAACCTGCCACCTTAGGTGTACGTGGCTGGCGCCTTAGCCAGTTGAGCTATAGGCGCCGAGCCCTGACATCAATTTTCAAACTAGGTTTGTTGACTGAGTCATGCATGTAGAAGGTGTCCTTGTCAGAGGCCTTGGCTCCTGGAAGCATCTGTGCCCACCCCTTCTGTTACTGTTGACTTGGATGTAAACTAAGGAGAAGGAGAGTCCTGAGTCCCCAGGAGACTTTGGGCATGCCACTTTCCTCTGGACCTCACTTTTCTCACCTGGGCAGTGGGGATATTACCCTACTCAGCCTCCTCCTAGGGTAGGCAGGGCCAGGGGAAAGACAAATGCCTTTTTTTTTTTTTTTTTTTTTGAGACAGGAGCCTCAAGCTATCCCCCTGGGTAGGGTGCTGTGGCATCACAGCTCACAGCAATCTCCAACTCCTGGGCTCAAGCGAGTCTCCTGCCTCAGCCTCCCGAGTAGCTGGGACCATAGGTGCCCGCCACAACGCCCGGCTATTTTTTGGTTGCAGCCGTCATTGTTATTTGGCAGGTCCGGGCTGGATTCAAACCCGCCACCTTAGGTGTATGTGGCTGGTGCCTTAGCCACTTGAGCCACAGGCGCTGAGCTGACAAATCCTTTTATTTGTAGGGATGGGGCCTCATTCTTTCACTCAGGCTAGAGTGCAGTGGCATCATCATAGCCCACTATAGTCTTGAAAGCCTGGGCTCAAGTGATCCTCCCACCTCCGCCTCCTGAGTAGCTAGAACTACAGGCCTATGCCACCACATCCATCTAATTTGTAAAAATATTATAAACATAGGGTCTTGCTTTAGTACCCAGGCTGATCTTGAACTCTTAGGCTCAAGTGATCCTCCTACCTCAGCCTTCCAAAATGCTGGGATTACAAGTGTGAGCCGCTGTGCCTAGCTGTTTTTTCTTTTTTTTAAGACAGTCTCACTCTGTCATCCTGGGGTTGAGTGCCATGACATCATCATAGCTCACAGCAACCTCAAACTCTTTTTTTTTTTTAGAGACAGAGTCTCACTTTGTTTTTTTTTTTGAGACAGAGCCTCAGGCTATCCCCCTGGGTAGAGTGCCATGGCATCACAACTCACAGCAACCTCCAACTCCTGGGCTCAAGCGAGTCTCCTGCCTCCACCTCCCAAGTAGCTGGGACTACAGTCACCTGCCACACGCCTGGCTATTTTTTGGTTGCAGCCGTCATCATTGTTTGGCCGGCCCAGGCTGGGGATTCAAACCCACCACCTTAGGTATATGTGGCTGGCGCCTTAGCCGCTTGAGCCACAGGCACCGAGCCCAGAGTCTCACTTTGTCACCCTTGGTGGAGTTCCATGGCATCACAGCTCACAGCAACTTCCAGCTCTTAGGCTTAGGTGATTCTCTTGCCTCAGCCTCCCGAGTAGCTGGGACTACAGGTGCCTGCCACAACGCCCAGCTATTTTTTGTTGCAGTTTGGCCAAGGCCAGGTTTGAACCCACCACCCTCAGTATATGGGGTCGGTGCCCTACTCACTGAGCCACAGGTACCACCCAACCTCAAACTCTTGACCTCAAATTATCCTCATGCCTCAGCTTTCCAAGTAGCTGGGACTATAGGCGCCAGATACGACACCCAGCCAGTTTTTCTATTTTTAATAGAGATGGGGTCTCACTCTTGCTCAGACTGGTCTGTTTTTTTTGGAGACAGAGCCTCAAGCTGTCACCCTGGGTAGAGTGCCGTGGCCTCACAGCTCACAGAAACCTCCAACTCCTGGGCTCAAGTGAGTCTCCTGCCTCTGCCTCCCAAGTAGCTGGGACTACAGGCGCCTGCCACAGCGCCTGGCTATTTTTTGGTTGCAGCCATCATTGTTTGGCGGGCCCAGGCTGGATTTGAACCCGCCACCTTAGGTGTATGTATCTGGCACCTTAGCTACTTGAGCCATAGGTGCCGAGCCTCTCAGAGAGGTCTTAAACTCCTTTTTTTTTTTTTTTGAGACAGAGCCTCAAGCTGTTGCCCTGGGTAGAGTGCCCTGGCATGACAGCTTACAGCAACCTCTAACTCCTGGGCTGAAGCAAGTCTTCTGCCTCTACCTCCCAAGTAGCTGGGATCACAGGCGCCTGCCACAACGCCTGGCTATTTTTCTTTTTGGTTGCAGCTATCATTGTTTTGGTGGGCCCAGGCTGGATTTGAACCCGCCACCTTAGGTGTATGTGGCTGGCGCCTTAGCCACTTGAGCCACCGGCGCTGAGCCTGGTCTTGAACTCTTAAGCTCAAGCAATCCACTTGCCTCGGCCTCCCAGAGTGCTAGGATTATAGGCTTGAGCCACTATACCCAGCTCTACCTGTCTTGTCTTGCTCCCCACTGATATCCTACCCCTGTGCAGGATAAGAGAGGTCTGGAAACCCATAGAGCAGTGGTTCTCAACCTTTCCAATGCCAAAGCCCTTTAATACAGTTCCTGTGGGTCGTGACCCACAAGTTGAGAACCGCTGCCATAGAGGGTCTTCTCTAAGGTGTGGGAAAGGTTTCCTGATACAGTCCATTATGAACCTTTTCTGTGAAGGGTGTTTAGGGGTTTACCCAGTCAGGAAGAAGGGTGAACCTGGGGGAGAGACTTAACATGTGCAAAGGCCCAGGGGTGGGAACACAATGAAAGGAGAGAGGACTCTTTGACTTCTACTGTTGGGTCCACATCCTGCTGGTTCTTGTGTGTCAGGCAGAGGAGCCATGAGGAGCTAGGGACAGTGTGTAAGTGGGGAATGATCAAAGGGCAACTTTGGATACTAGAAAAAAATCTTTGGCAGCTAAGGAGTGAGAACAGGGAGGAACAAGTTGTGGCTAAGCCTGGACAGAGGTCATGGGAGTAGCTTGGAAAGAAATACTAGAGCCAGAGGGACAAGACCCCATGGCTGTGTCAGCAAACACTCAGCTTCAGATCTTTGTGGTTGCAGAGCTGCCCCCAGGCACAGACTGCCTGCTCAGGAAGAGTTGGCCTGGACACACAAGGAGTGTGGCAGACACCCTGCATACTGCACAGAGGACCTCCTGTCCAAGAAGGATGGCTGGCTCAGCAAGCCTGTGGCTCAAGTGGCTAAGGCGCCAGCCACATACACCTAAGGTGGCGAGTTCAAATCCAGCCTGGGCCCGCCGAACAACAGTGATGGCTGCAACCAAAAAATAGCCGGGCATTGTGGTGGGTGCCTGTGGTCCCAGCTACTTGGGAGGCAGAGGCAGGAGACTCACTTGAGCCCAGGAGTTGGAGGTTGTTGTGAGCTGTGATGCCACTGCACTCTACCAGGGGGACAGCTTGAGGCTCTGTCTAAAAAAAAAAAAAAAAACAAGAAGGATGGCTGAGCAGGGGTCTTGGTGTCTGAGGAACATGAAATTGGGCCATGGTGGTGGTCTCCTGCCCAAGGGTTTTTATTATCATTATTATTATTATTATTTTGCCCTCAGTAGAGTTCTGTGGCATCACAGCTCACAGCAACCTCCAGCTCTTGGGCTTAGGTGATTCTCTTGCCTCAGCCTCCTGAGTACCTGGGACTACAGGCACTCACCACAACACTCAGCTATTTTTTGTTGCAGTTTTGGCTGGGGCTGGGTTCGAACCCGCCACCTTCGGTATGTGGGGCTGGTGCCCTAGTCACTGAGCCACAGGCGCCGCCCTCAAGGGATTTTTTATTTTATTTATTTTTTTTGCAGTTTTGGCTGGGGCTGGGCTTGAACCTGCCACACTTGGTATATGGCGCCAGTGCCCTACTCCTTGAGCCACAGGTGCCACCCACCCCAAGGGTTTTGAGTAGAGATTCAGGGACAGTGAGAGCTGGTCCCTGGGCCTGAACCTAGACTGAACTGGGAATTGGTGGGAGGGGAGCCTGAACTAGGTCTTATAGTGAGTTAGGATCAGAACCAGGTGAGAGTAGGGGGACCTCTGTTTACAGAAGGGTAAAGGTGGGACAAGGCCAAGCCTGGGAACCCAGCCAGCCTGGGTGGGCAGAGGATGTGGGTGTGAGGGCAGGGGCAGTGGGTAGACATAGGCCTAGGGAATGTTCTAATAACACCTGTCATGGATCCAGAATGTAACATTCTCATCAGCTGGTGTTCAAATCCTTTTGACCATAGAAGGTCAAATGGCAGGGCCACCAGGGCCATACAACACCCCACATGGGTTGGGCATGACCCCAGCCCAGGCCCTGGCCTGGCTCTTGGGTGAGAGGATAGCTGTGTTCATTACCAACACGTGTGTGTATGTGTGTATAAAATCTTTAACAACTTTGTTAAAATATAATTAATATAGCACACAATTCACCTGTTTAAAGTGTACAATTCAGTAGTTTTTTGTATCTCCACAATAAATGTTAGAACTTTTTTGAGACAGAGTCTCCATCTGTTGCCCCAGGCTAGAGTGCTGTGATATTCCCTACCTCACAGCAACCTCAAACTCCTGCCTCAGCCTCCAGAGTAGCTGGGACTACAGGCACCCACCATAACACCCTACTGACTTTTCTATTTTTAGTAGAGACAGGGGAGACAGGGTCTTGCTCTTGCTCAGGCTGGTCTTAAACTCTGGAGCTCAAGGGATCCTCCTGCTTGGCCTCACAGAGTGTGGGAGAGATTACAGATGTGAGCCACCTCTCTCTCTCCCGGGCAATGTTAGAACTTTTTTTTTGAGACAGACTCTCACTCTGTTGCCCTCAGTAGAGTGCTGTGGTGTCACAGCTCATAGCAACCTCAAACTCTTGGGCTTAAGTAATTCTCTTGTCTCAGCCTCCCAAGTAGCTGGGACTACAGGTGCCTGCCACAACAGCCGGCTATTTTTTTTTTTTTGTTTGTTTGTTTGTTTGGCTGGGGCTGGGTTTGAACCTGTCACTTCCAGCATATGGTGCCAGCGCCCTACTCCTTTGAGCCATAGGCACCACCCAGAAAGCTTTTTATTTTTTTTATTTTTTTTATTTTTTTAGAGACAGAGTTTTATTTTGTCAACCTTGGTAGAGTCCTATGGTGTCACGGCTCACAGCAACCTTCAGCTCCTGGGCTTAGGTGATTCTCTTGTCTCAGCTTCTCAAGTAGCTGGGTCCATAGGTACCCACCACAACACTTGGCTATTTTTTTTTTTATTTTTTTTTTTGGAGGCTGGTGCCTTAGCCACTTGAGCCACAGGCGCTGAGCCCTGGCTATTTTTTTATTGCCTTTTGGCTGGGGCCGGGTTTGAATCAGCCACCCTTGGTATGTGGGGCTGGCATCCTACTCACTGAGCCACAGGCACCGCTGAAAGCTTTTTATTTTTTTATTTTATTTTATTTTTTTTTGAGATGGAGCCTCAAGCTATCCCCCTGGGTAGAGTGCCATGGCATCACGCTCACAGCAACCTCCAACTCCTGCACTCAAGCAAGTCTCCTGCCTCAGCCTCCCAAGTAGCCGGGACCACAGGCGCCCGCCACAACACCTGGCCATTTTTTTGGTTGCAGCCATCATTGTTGTTTGGCGGGCCCAGCCTGGGGATTCGAACCCGCCACCTTAGGTGTATGTGGCTGGCGCCCCAGCTGCTTGAGCCACAGGCACCGAGCCAGCTTTTTATTTTTTATTTTATCTTTTCACCTGGCTATTTTTTGGTTGTAGTTGTCATTGCTGTTTGGCAGGTCCGGAGTGGGCTTGAACCTGCCACCTTTAGTGTATGTGGCTGGCGCCCTAGCTGCTGAGCTACAGGTGCTGAGCTTAGAACTTTTTCATCACCCCCGAAAGGAAGCCCCATTTCCATAAGCAGTCACTCCCTATCCCCTCACCCAGCCCTTAGTGACCATGAATCCACTTCCTATCTCTGTAAATTTGCCTGTTCTGGACATTTCACATAAATGGAATCACACATTATATGTTCTTCTGTGTCTGCTCTCACTGAGTGTGCTGTCCTCAAGGTCCATCCACATTGTAGCCTGTGTCAGAGCTTCCTTCCTTTTCATGGCTGAGGAATATTCCATTGTGTGGTGTTTACTCATACTCATACATGGATGGACACTTGAGTTGTTTTACATGTTAATTTGTATAGCCCTCCTACCCCACCCCGCCAAGGTAGTTGAAGCCTGTGTTCTCCTCAATGTGAAGAGTCTAGGTCCTGTTTTAGATAAATGTAAATTGTGACAATGAGTTTCTTTAAAAAGAAAAAAAGGAAGTGACAGGGCAGGTGGCCCAGGGAGCTGGCACATGTATGATAGGCAAGGGCTGAGGTTAGAGGAACCTTTGGATGAGGGCTTCCTCTGAAGATGAAATGACCCTAAATGACTTGCTGGACTAGCAAACATTTATTGAGTTCTGCTGTGTACTAGGTGATGGAGGCATGGCAGGAACAAAAAAAAAAAAAAAAAAAAAAAAACCTCAGTGCTGTCATCATGGGAAAACAAGATAAAAAGAGACACAATAAGTGTATTTCATGGCAATGAGGGCAGGGAGCTGCTTGGGGGCACCAGGGATGACAATTAGGGAGGTCAGAAAAGGCCTAAATGAGGAGGTGCCATCTGGAGCGAGGCCTGGGCAGTGAGGCTGTGAACATCTGAGAGAGGGGGCTCTAAGAGGGGCACAGCTAGTGCAAAGGCCCTGGGGTAGAACCACAGTGGAATGTTTTGAGAGTGTGGCTAGAGTGGAACCTAGGGTAGAAAGGAGCCATGAGGTCTTTGGGCTGGCTTCTGCAGATGGATTTGCCAGAAAAGGCCCCCAAGTCATGCCCCACTGGCCTCCTCCTGTGAGGGCCCAGGTCAGGGTCCAGCTCCTCCCCAGCCCCAGGTTAATAGGTAGCAGGTTTGCTTCTCTGGGCCTGTGACCTGCCCTGACCTCCACATCCTCTACCAGGGGTGGGGTGAGGGTTGTGGTGGTGATGCTTCTCTGCATTGACCTACTAGAATTCTCAGTGGCCCCATGTGTTGGCTACTTCACAAGTGACAGTGGTAGCTCTTTGGGCAACTGTGTGCTAACTGTAGAGAGGGTTAGGAGGAGATTCTTTCCTTTTGGGTGAGGAAGGCCCAGGAAGGTAGCTATCCTGGAGCTGATCTGAGATGGGGAGGACAGGAGCTGATGGTAGGTGAAGGGGTGAGGGCTAGGGCTAGTATATGGGCAGGCTTGGAGGAGAGCAGGGAGATGTCAAAAGGAGGGCATGGGGCTGCATGGACTTCAGCTCCCCCTGAGAATCCAGAGACTACTCTGGGAGGTAGGAAGCAGCCCAACCAGCGGGAATCGGGACACCCTGCCTCCATCCCCTACCCAGTGGGGGAAGGGGCTGCTGGGATCCCTCTCACCCCTACCTCCCAGCCCCATGTGACTACCCCCACCTATGGCTAAGGTCACCGTCAGCTGTTTCCTTTCAATTAGCAGCAGGAATGTTCTCGGCAGTGCTGGGCTCCATGCCTGCCGGGGCAGGGACCCCCACATTCCGGCTGGAGCTGCCTAGGTTGCAGCTGCCTGGGCGTGGGCTCTGGAAGACAAGTGTGGACCCTCCCTCCCCAACAGACACACACCTCCCGCCTGCCCACTGGGTGACCTTGGGCCGGTTGTGTAACCTCTCTGGGCCTTTCAAAGATAAACACCCTGCAAATAAGAGGACTCTATTGGGCTCTTGTTGGGTTTGAACCTTATTAGCTCATCTCTTGGAGCCGGATTATCTGATGCGCTCACAGACGGCGCCCTTGCTGAGTCCTGAGCCACCCACATCGCAACGCCAGCCCCAGAATTTGCTCCAAGCACCATAAAAATAATCGTGCGAGGACAGAACGCCTGCGTGTACTGATAGTGGGCGTCTGGGCAGAGGGCATGTCCCCCCATGAGTGTCTCTGAGCTGCTGCCCACTGCCCAGCCAAGCCAGTGAAGTCCCAGATTACAGGAGTGACCTGCCCCGGGACACAGAGCCAGCCGGTCCCTCCCAAGCCTTTTGGCAGAAACTCAGCTTCTCCTCCCAGCATGTAAGGTCTTTTGTGATCTGGCCTCAGCTTCTCTCCATGAGCCCCAGAAAGCAGGAGCATCTCAGTTGTCATGCCTGCCTTGCCTCCAACTGCGGGTAGACCCTGCACTGGGACTCTGACAGTGGGGTGCAGTCTGCAGCCTCTTACCCCTTGATACCATGAGGGGGTAATAACCTTACGGCTCTGGGGGACCATCAGGAGCATGGAAGTTTAGCTGGCCCTTTCCAGACTGCTTTGCACCCAGCCTCAGTTCCCTCATGTGTGAAATGGCACTGACTTCGGTCTGCAGGAGACGGCACTTGGGGGGGGGATAGATGTTCTTATTTCATGGCTGTTTTATTAGTGTTTTAAGGTTGTATTTTGCTTCATTTTTTGGATTTGTGAAGTTGAACGTTATCTTGGCTTGACCTTGGCTACCTGGTGCCAGGGCTGGTTGGAGACCCTAGATAAAAGCCCTTTCCTGGGGCAGACTCCCCTTTGAAGCTAAACCAGGAAGTTCCTTCCCATCCCCAGTGGCGGGGGTGGGCTAAAAACCCTTACCTCTCCCAGCCCCGCCTTCTCTGGGCAGCCCCTGAGGCCCGAGGCGGGGGATGCACAGTTTTGGCCCCGCCCCTGGGAGCCGGGCCTTGATGTTGCCATGGGGACGGCGCGGTTGCCAGGGCGACCGCCTCCCGCGGGCCCCCGCCATCCATCACCCTGGCGGCAGCACTCCAAGCGGTGGGGCGGCTTGGCACCCCCAGGCCTGGGGAGGGGCAAAGGGGGTGCATACAGCCAGTGTCCCTTCCATCTGTGACAGGGACATGGGTGGGGAGGGATGGGAATTCTCTGCCTGGGACTCGATGGGCACATTGTTTCCTGCCTGACCTTCCCTTGCCCTGGCTCAGGTCAGCAGTGACAGGCCTGCGTAAGTGAAGACACTGCCTGCCTTGTCTCCAGCCTGGCCAGCCAGCCACATAGCAATCCCTGTGTCTACCCAGGATGGCCACCTGCCCGCTGAAGTGGGGCTGGGCACTGTGCCCTGGGGTCTGGGCTGCTATGTTGACTATGTACCCCAGTTCTACTTCCTGGGTCGCTCTTTGATGTCCACATTCAAGCTGGGAACCCAGGGACTGTGATGGGACCAGAGTTGGGTTGGTGTTTGAGTCTACTCTGCCACGACCTCATGTTGCCCTCTTCAGACCTAGTTCCCAGGCATAGGCAGTGCCTGGTAGGCAGGGGAAACTGCAAGTGCAAAGGCCCTGAGGTGGGAATGGGCTTGTTGCTCAGCTAGCAAGTCCTGGCAACTGGAACAGAGTGAGTGGGTGGGCAGGGGAGACTGAAGGGGTGAGGGCAGGGATGTGAATGGGCTGGCACTATTGTTCTTTCAAGGGCTGACAGGAGCCAGGGACACTTTGAAGCATGAGCATGACAGGGTCTGATTCTCATTTTGAGAGGCTGCCTCTGGTTGTGTGGTAGACAGGGGAGTTGGCGGGGGTGGGGGCAGAGAGGTAGCAGGGGACACTAGGCTAGGGGGATGTATGGTTGGTAGAAAGTGAGGGTCTGAGCTTCATGGGGAAGCGTAACAGAGGGGACCCTGTGTGCTTCACACAGTGCCAGAGGGCAGACCAAGAACTCTAGCTGATCTGGCCATTCAAGAAGGGCTCCTGGGCTCGGCTCCTGTGGCTCAAGTGGCTAAGGCGCCAGCCACATACACCTAAGGTGGCGGGTTTGAATCCAGCCCGGACCCGCCAAACAACAATGATGGCTGCAACCAAAAAATAGCCGGGCATTATGGCGGGTGCCTGTGGTCCCAGCTACTTGGGAGGCTGAGGCAGGAGACTTGCTTGAGCCCAGGAATTGGAGGTTGCTGTGAGCTGAGATGTCATGGCACTCTACCCAGGGGGACAGCTTGAGGCTCCTGTCTCAAAAAAAAAAAAAAAAAGAAAGAAAAAGAAGAAAAAGAAGGGCTCCCAAGCCAGGCTGGATCAAGCCTTTCCCGAACTTTACCCAGCTGCAGGGAGGAAGGGAACCCAGCCTTCCTGTAGAGGGAGAAGGGGAAGCTGCAGAGGATATAACCAGTGCTCCTGGGCCCTTAGGAGGCAAAGAAATGTGTAGGTGACACCTGCCAGGAAGGGAGTACTGAATAGGGTCACCTTTTGAGGCCTGAGAGTTGGACACTTCACAGGCCTTAGCAATGCTGGGAAACTGAAACCAAGTAGGGGAGGCAGGCAGGCAGTGTGAGCTCCAGGGTAAGTCTTGACCTGGGAACAACCTCTAAGGGTGGGGCATGCGGCAAAGCCAACATGCTGTGCAGTTTTGGGTGTCTCTTTTCATCATGAACCACAGGGGTAGGAGCAGTGAGGGAGGGTCTGGAGCTGGAGCTTTCTGTGCCTGTTTTTGTGTGGATGGGGGAAACTGAGGTCCAGTGGGGAGTAGGGGCTCCAAGAGGCTCCAGGCCCTGATACCAGGCTAAGGTGTATTGGTAGTGGCAGTGGAACCAAAGGATGGGCTGTAATTTCAGTCTCTATGAAGATAAGGGGTTGGGAGAACCTGGCTCCCATGCTTACACCCCCTTGTTCTTGCCAGGCCCTGCCCCTTAAGACTGGGCTCCCCCACCCGCTAGTGCTGCCCGGAGTGGGCAGCCAGCCCTGGGACTACTCAGAATTTGGAGTAGACAACTCAGAAACTCCCTTCTCAGGACTACTCCTTCTCCTCTTCCTCCTCCTCACCCTCCTCTGCTGCGTGTGTGCCTGCGTGCGCACGTTCCTCTCCCTGCCTGGTGTTGCTGCAACCCCTGGGAGCCTGAGGGTATCATTATGTTCATTGCAGGGAAAGTGAAGGCTCAAGCTCAGCCTTGGTGCAGGTCCTCATTGGTCCCTGCATTTTACTAAGTTCCTACTGCATGCAGCTTTTTGGGGACCCTACAGGAGACCAAGAGCAGGATAGGAGTTCTGCTGGTCTTTCAGTACTCTGTGCATACTGTCCAAACTTAACCCTAACCCCCGTTCTGCCAGATGGGGGTTAGGATTAGGTTTGGACAGTATGGGCAGGGTCCTGGAACAAAGGTTAAGGAAACACACAGGCTGGGTTCTATCCTGAGCAGTGACTACACAGCTCAGGCTTGGCAGGGCTCAGGGAAATGTACAGGCCAGGGTGTGGGGCAGAGATAACACACTCTCCAGTATCCTGGGCTCCTGTCCACCCCACAGAGGCACTGTGGCGGGCACCTGTGGTCCCAGCTACATGGGAGGCGGAGGCAGGAGACTTGCTTGAGCCCAGGAATTGGAGGTTCATGACAAACATGAAGCTGTTTCTTCAGGTGCATCTGGTAACACTGATGTTTATTAATTACCTGCTGCATGCCAGTTCTGGAGACTAAGGCTAAAACCTCACTGGGAGGGCTCTCCAAAGACATTGCTTGGATGAGAGCAAAAGTCTAGGGTTGAATCCTGACTTTGCTTCTTTGCTGTGTGTCCTTGGGAGGCTCACCTCCCTCTCTCCACCTTTGAGCTCTTGGGAGACTCCAGCAGAGGCTGGTGTGAGATGCACTGAAGCACATATAAGCCCAGGACTGGGTGGCTGGGCTGCTGGGTCTCCCATCCTCTATGTGCCTCTCCTTGAGCTACAAAATAGGTCTTAGTGGGCAGGAGGGTACAGAGAGAGCTGTCCTGATCAGTCTAATGGTCTTAGCCAGGAGGTGACACCCTTCTTCCTGAAACATCCTTCTCTGGCCTTTGGTTTTTTTGTTTTTTGTTTTGTTTTCTTTTTTGTAGAAAAAGAGTACTGAAAGACTACTTTAATGGCCCTCGGTAGAGTGCCATGGTGTCACACAGCTCAAAGCAACCTCCAACTCCTGGGCATAGGTGATTCTCTTGCCTCAGCATCCCAAGTAGCTGGGACTACAGGTGCCCTACACAATGCCGCGGAGTGGCAGTTTTATTTTTTGTTGCAGTTTGGCCAGGGCCAGGTTTGAACCCACCACCTTCGGTATATGGGGCAGCACCCTACTCCTTTGAGCCACAGGTACTGCCCCCAGTTGTTTTTCTTGTTGTTATTGTTGTTTGTTTGTTTATTTTTGAGAGAGTCTCACTCAGTGGTCCTGGGGTTGAGTGCCATGGTGTTATAGTTCACAGCAACCTCAAATTCTGGGGCTTGAGCAATCCTCTTGCTTTAGCCTCCTGAGTAGCTGGGAACCGGGACTACAGGCGCAGGGCACAATGCCCAGCTAGTTTTACTATTTTTAGTAGAGATGGGATCTCGCTTTGCTCGGGCTGGTCTGAAACTCCTGAGCTCAGGCAATCCGCCCACCTCTGCTTCCCAGAGTTCTAGAATTACTGGTGTGAGCCACCATGCCCAGCCCCCTCTCTGGCCTTTGATGCCTGGTGAACTCCTATGCATACTTTATGGCTCAGCCTGGATGCCCCTTCTCCCTAAACCCTTCCTGGTTGCTACCCAGAGCCTCTCCTCTGTTATGGCTCCTTCAGTCCTTGAGAGGGCAAGGCAGGGCAGGGTCCTACTTTTCAGAAAGGAAACAGGCTGAGAGGTATAATAGCTTTCCCATGGTCATCTAGATGGGAAGAGACAAGGTTGAGACTCAAACCTTGTCCTGTTGAAAGCAGGGGAGGGTAGACCAAGGCTGATCTTCTCTCCCTCCTCCAGGGTCCTGGCGGCAGAGACCACATCCCAGCAGGAGCGGCTCCAGGCTATTGCGGTGAGTTCTTCCTGCCCTTGGACAGGACAACCTTTGGGGTTTCAGGGGCCCTCCTTACCAGGCCTGGGACCCAAAACTAAGGGGTGGTAAGGGGAGAGGTATTTGCTTTGGAAGTTTGAGTCCCACTAACACTTCTACACAGAATGAAAATAAATATGGAGACCCCTGACTCCTGAGTCCCTGAGACCACTGGCCCTCTGTCTGCCTTTTGGGTAGGTGAGGAAATTGAAGTTTCCTCATCATGGAAAGGAAATAGGGCTTGGTGCCTGTGGCTCAAGTGGCTAAGGCGCCAGCCACATATACCTAAGGTGGTGGGTTCAAATCCAGCCTGGGCCTGCCAAACAACAATGACGGCTGCAACCAAAAAAAGGTGCTGTGGTGGCGCCTGTGGTCCCAGCTACTTGGGAGGCAGAGGCAGGAGACTTGCTTGAGCCCAGGAGTTGGAGGTTGCTGTGAGCTATGCCACAGCACTCTACCCAGGGGGACAGCTTGAGGCTCTGTCTCAAAAAAAAAAAAAAGAAAGGAAATAGGTTTTGGTGGTGGGAGCACAGATGTGCTCAGGGTTATCTGCCCTCTCCTAAGAGCCAACAGGCCAGGGGAGTCCACTTGGAGGAAGCAGGGTGTCCCTGGGTGGGGCTTTGGTTGGGTGTGTTGGGGTTTCTGTAGCCCCCACACCAATACCCTTCACTCCCCGCAGGAGAAGCGGAAGCGGCAGGCAGAGATTGAGAACAAGCGCCGACAGCTGGAAGATGACAGGAGGCAGCTGCAGCACCTGAAGGTAGGGGTCAGGGGAGATGGGTGGCCAGCTCCAGAGGGTGGCAGTGGCATGGAGGAACTCCTGGGCCAACCCTGACTTGGACCCATTCCACCCTAGTCCAAGGCCCTGCGGGAACGCTGGCTGCTGGAGGGAACACCATCTTCAGCCTCGGAGGGGGACGAGGACCTAAGGAGGCAGATGCAGGAGGACCAGCAGAAGGCGCAGCTCCTGGAGGGGTCCATATCCAGGTGGGTGGTGCCCAGGCTTCACTCTGCTGGGTCTGAGAACTGAGCATTGCCCCTTTGTCCCCTGACACCTTACTGTGAGCAGATGTGTGAGGGACGTGGACTCAGGGCAGCTCCAGAGTCCCTGAGGATGGGAGTTGCCGGCACAGAGCTCCCCTAGGGCTTCCTGGCGCCAGCCCAGCTGGCAAGGCAGTGTGTCCATAACTTGCTCAGTGCTAACAGAGGCCACAGAGGCAGCTGGGCCTGCAGGAAGCCCAGGGGAGGGGCAGGATGGGGAAAGTGGTTATCCCTGTGGGGCTGGTGGGACACAGGCCTGAAGTTTCCGGCAGGCAGGAGTCCCAGGCTCAGCTAAGGGTAGCAGGTCAGGCCAAAGGGAAGTGACGACCAGACTTCCAAGTGCCTGCTTTGGCCGCAGAAGAGGCCCAGGAGGCGGAGGCCTGCTCAGGTCACATGGCATACTGGCTCTGACAGTGAAGGCCTATAAGCCTGTCCTGGCCACCCTTGGATGCTGTCTCAGTCCCAATGGAGTCCCTTACCCTCTCCGTCCTTTGGGTGCATCGAGCTGGATGCTGGATTTTTCTCCCTTAGGAGGTGCTTAAAGGCATGGATGAGTGGGGGAGGTTCTGGTGGGACCTTGGGGTAAACCGAGTGCTTCAACCTCTGTGAGCCTCAGTTTCCCCATGCATGAATGGGGGAGGCAAGAATTCCAGCAAATATTAAGCCCTGTCTGTGTGCCTGGCCCTGGAGCAGGGCAGGTCTGCCAAGGGGGCTTGGGCAAGTAGCTTTCTTCTATCCATTCCTGCTGGAGCAGCAGGCTCAGGCACCTCAGTGGTGGGGGTAAGGGGCCCAAATTCAGCTGCCTGTGTTTTTAGGGCCTGGGCTTCCTTCCTCCCTGGGGCAGTGGCTTCTTGGTGCTGACACTGAGCTGGTTTGGGGCTCTACTGCTCTCATTTTGCCTGCTCAGGGTTTCCACCCAGTCTGCCCTCCAGGCAGACTGCAGTGTCTAGCCCTTTCCTGAGTGGGGGAGGGCTAGCATCCAGCTCTGAGTCCAGCCTGCCAACCTGGGCCCACCTTTAGTGCTCCAGCCCTTGCCAAAGCCAGTGCCTGGGATTTAATATCCCAGTTTTGTTTTTGCTGGATCTGCTTGTACCGTTATCTTCTACTACTTGGAAAATGACACGGTTTTTCCAGTTTCCTTGGAGAGATAACATTTCCTGTTAAAATACATGAATTTCAGTGGAAAATAAAGGAGAGCTCGTTTGAGACAAATTGTGAAGTAAACAGCACAGGTGGGTCACAGAGTTATGGCTGAATCTGGCTCTGCTGTGGGCAGGCTATGTGACTTCTCCACTTGGTGCCCCCTTGGCCCCCACCATGAGTGTATGATGAGCATACAGGGGTGCTGGAAAACATTCAATTCTGGGAGTTGTCACAGAACCATAGAAAGAACACAGAGCAGTTCTGGGAACATAGAAGTGCCTAGTGTGGGTTCTCACCACACATGCACACCTCCCCTCTAGGCTGGAGAAAGAAATTGAGGTGCTGGAGAGTGGAGACACCGTTCCTGCCATAGTGAAGGAGAACTCAACAGCCCCGAGCCCAGCCCGGGCCCTGGCCCCCAGCCCAGCCAGGGAAGAGCCCAAGGCAGAAGTGGTATTGAACTCCCAGCAGGTAAGGTGATAGGAATGGCTCCTGGGGTGCCTGCACCTGCTGGCCACAGAGGGTGGCCTTGCCCCTTCCATGTCAGCACAGCTGAGGCAGATCAGCACAAACTAGAGCTATAGCTTGGATTTGAATCTCAACTTGGCCACTTCCCAGCTGTATGATCTGGGACCAGTTGCTTTGCTTCTCTGGGCTGTTGCTGTAGGATGGGGCAGCAGTCAGTGAGTTAATGGACAATAAGGTCTTTACACAAGACCTGACACCAAGGGAGATTTCAACAGATGCCACCTACTCATCAATTCTGTTGTTATTTTAATAGAGCATGAGCACATGTATCTCATTGTCTAATTCTCCTGACAGCCCTTTCAGCTGTGAATGGTGTCCTCATTTGATGGACATGAAAAGCCTACCAGTGGTTCTCAACCTTCCTAATGCCTTGACCCTTTAATACAGTTCCTCATGTTGTGGTGACCCCCAACCATAAAATTATTTTCGTTGCTACTTCATAACTATAATTTTACTACTGTTATGAATCGTAATGTAAATATCTGATATGCAGGATGGTCTTAGGGGACACCTGTGAAAGGGTCATTCGACCCCCAAAGGGGTCGCAACCCACAGGTTGAGAACCGCTGGCCTAGGCCCAGGGTGGTTGAGAGACTGGCTTAAGGCAACACAGCTAAGTGGTCTCTGTAGAACTTACCCATTGTTTCTGGGATCTGATATCTGTACCAGGCTGTGTTAAATCAGACCTCAGGCCAGGTGTGGTGGCTCACACCTATAATTCCAGCACTTTGGGAGGCTGAGTTAGGAGGATCGCTTAAGGCCAGGAGGTTGAGGCTACAATGAGCTATGACTACACCCCTGAACTCCAGGTTGGGCCACAGAGCAAGACCCTGTCTTTAAAAAAATACCAGTCCTTATAACTCTGTACTCTAAGCTTGTGGCTACTACAGTGTGTTAATGCAAATTCAGAAGTGTCCCAACCACATTTTTGTCTTTGGGGCTCAAGGGCCTGTGAGACATGCCTTCCCTCTCCCAACCCCATTGTGATGGGAGGGACATTGCTGGCATCTGGAAGCAATGTGTCCTTTTCTAGCCTGCTCCTCTGATGTTGGTCTGGACCTCTGCTGATCCCTGCCCACATTGCTTGCCAAGGCCTGATTTGGTGGAGACTAGGAGGATTAGACCCAGCTCTGGCCTCACTGAGCTCCTATGGGGTGTGCAGATGGACATGTATCAGTCAACCACACAGGAAAGGTGGCTAAACCTATGATGGGAGAACACAAGACTGTAGTGCCTGACACAGGTTTCCTGGAGGCCTCCACAGGTTTCCTGGAGGATGTGGGTTTTGAAGGTTGAGTAGGAGTTCTCCTACATTTACAGAATATAAATTGGTACATTTGCTGAATGTAACTTGGCCATGGACTATGTGTTGGCATGGGAGACACAGTAGTACACATACATGGTCCCTGCCCTCATGATGTGCACATCTTGGGTGAGAGACAGGCCCTGGGTGAATGAATAACACAGTAACTTCAGGAAACAATAAGAGTCCAAGGACACAGCCCAGTCACATGGTAGGAGAAGGGGTAGATGGTCAGGGGGGCTAGTGAAGAGCCAGCCTAGCCCAGATCTGGGGAGGAGGCTTCCACATGGAGAGAACATCACACATGAAGACCCCCAAATGGCAGGAATGCATTTGAGAAATAGCAAGGTGGCTCAGTGCCTGTGGCTCAAGTGGCTAAGGCACCAGCCACATACACCTAAGGTGGCAGGTTCGAATCCAGCCCAGGCCCGCCAAACAACAATGATGGCTGCAATCAAAAAATAGCTAGGCATTGTGGCGGGCGCCTGTGGTCCCCGCTACTTGGGAGGCTGAGGCAGGAGACTCACTTGAGCTCAGGAGTTGGAGGTTGCTGTGAGCAGTGAAGCCATGGCACTCTATCCAGGGGGATAGCTTGAGGCTCTGTCTCAAAAAAAAAGAAAAAGAGAAATAGCTAGGTGGCCTGGGAGGCTGGGCAGAGCTAGGGGAGAGAGGAAGGGGAGAATTGTAGGGAGGGGACCAACCACTCAGGGCCAAATTGGTTTAGACAAGAAACAGCACCTAGGAGGAGACAGTGACTGGATTCAGGGTCACCTGCCAGCCCTGCTGTGGAAAGGTGTATGGGAGGAGGAAAAGAAATTGAAGATGACCACTAAGTTTCTGTCTTAAACCCCAAGAGAGGAGGGGAACCAGGTACATCTGGCATCACCCACTGTGCCAGACCCTTCCCAAGTTCCTGACCTCATAGGTGGGGACTCTGGTCAGTGGGAGTCTGGCGGGGCACCCCTGATACCTCTCTTTCTTTCTTGCAGACCCCGGTGGGCACACCCAAAGGTAGGGCTTCTGGAAGGGATATGTGGGGTCTTGGCGCCCTCTGGTGGCCTGAATGGGATGATAGGGTGGGGAGGGCACCCAAAGAGTAACTGTTGTTACTAATAAATAACAATAGTAGCAACAATGATTCATTGTTGTTATTACTCTTCTTGACCCCTGGGTTTGGGCCTGGGTCATGCCAGCATTCTTCATTATCATACAGACTTGCAAATATTTCACATCTCAATGACATTTAAATATATGTTCTTGCCAAGCACAGTGTCTCATACTTATAATCCCAGCACTTGAGAGGCCAAGGTGGGTGGATTGCTTGAGCTCACAGGTTCAAGACCAGCCTGAGCCAGAGCAAGACCTCATCTCTAAAACTACCAGTAGTTGGACGTTGTGGTGGGTGCCTGTAGTCCCAGCTACTTGAGAGGGTGAGGCAAGAGAATCGTTTAAGCCCAAAAGTTTGAGGTTGCTGTGAGCTGTGACCCCGTAGTACTCTGCTGAGGGTGACAAAGTGAGACTATCTCAAAAATAAATAAATAAATAAATGTTCTTACCTGGGGTAGGGGCTCACACCTGTACTCTTAGCACTTTGGGAGGCTGAGATGACTGGATGGTTTGAGCTCAGGAGTTCAAGACCAGCCTGAGCAAGAGTGAGACCCCCATCTTTCTTTTCTTTTTTTTTTTTTTGGTTGCAGGCCATCATTGTTGTTTGGCAGGCCCAGGCTGGATTCGAACCCGCCACCTTAGGTGTATGTGGCTGGCGCCTTAGCCACCTGAGCCACAGGCGCCAAGCCTGAGACCCCCATCTTTCTTGTAAAAAAAAAAATAGAAGACAGCCATCTGTGGCTCAAAGGAGTAGGGTAGCCCCATATGCCAGAGGTGGCAGGTTCAAACCCAGCCCTGGCCAAGCATTGCAAAAAAAAAAAAAAAAAATAGATTAACTAGGTGTTGTGGTGGACACCTATAGTCCCACGTACTTGGGAGGCTAAGGCAAGGGGTTTCCTTGAGTCCAAGAATTTGAGGTTGCTGTGAGATAGGCTGGTGCCATGGCACTCTACCCAGGATAATAAATAAATATTCTTTTCTGGAACAATAATTGTTTCCAAATATATGTATACATATGTATAACAGCCTAGACAGCATAGTGGGAACACATTTCTACAAAAGTTAAAAAAAATTAGCATGGGCAGCGCCTGTGCTCAATGGGTAGGGCACTAGCCCCATATACCGAGTGTGGCAGGTTCAAACCCTGCCCCAGCCAAACTTCAACAACAAAAAAAATGGCCGGGTGTTGTGGTGGGCGCCTGTAGTCCCAGCTACTCAGGAGGCTGAGGCAAGAGAATCACCTAAGCCCAGGAATTGGAGATTGCTGTGAGCTGTGACGCCATGGCACTCTACCAAGGGTGATAAAGTGAGACTCTGTCTCTTAAAAAAAAAAAAATTAGGCTCGGTGCCTATAGCTCAACCGGCTAAGGCACCAGCCACATACACCTAAGGGGGCGGGTTCAAATCCCCAGCCCGGACCCGTCAAACAACAATGACGGCTGCAACCAAAAAATAGCCGGGCGTTGTGGCGGGCGCCTGTGGTCCCAACTACTTGGGAGGCGGAGGCAAGAGACTTGCTTGAGCCCAGGAGTTGGAGGTTGCTGTGAGCTGTAATGCCACGGCACTCTACCCAGGGGGATGGCTTGAGGCTCTGTCTCAAAAAAAAAAAAAAATTAGCCAAGCAAGGCTGTGCATACATGTAGTCCTAATTACTCTGGAGGCTGAGGCAGGAGGATTGTCTGAGTCCAGGAAACTGCAGTGACCTATGATGATACCACTGTACTCTAGCCTGGGTGACAGAATAAGACCTGTTCACACTACCCTGAGCAGGAGCAAGACCCCATCTATAAAAAATAGCCAGGCATTGTGGCTGGTGCCTGTAGTCTCAGTTACTTGGGAGGCTAAGGCAAGAGGATCACTTGAGCCCAAGAGTTTGAGGTTACTGTGAGCTATGATGATACCATACTACTCTACTCAGGGTGAAGGAGTAAGACTGTCTCAAAGAAAAAAAGAAGAAATTTTAAAAGATAAGAAACATATGGGCTGGGCGCAGTGGCTCATGCTTGTAATCCCAACACTTGGGAGGCCAAAGCGGGTGGATTGCTTGAGCTCAGGAGTTCAAGCCTGGGCAAGAGCAAGACCCCATCTCTAAAAAAATAGCCAGGCTATGTGGCAGGCACCTGTAGTCCCAGCTACTTGGGAGGCTGAGGCAAGAGAATCACTTAAGCCCAAGAATTTGAGGTTGCTATGAGCTGTGACACCACAGCACCCTACTGAAGGTAACAAAGTGAAACTATGTCTCAAAAAAAATAATGTATTTTTAGATATATACAATAGCTTATTACATATTTTGTTAAGTCTTTCAGCATAGTAAATTTGTTAAATATAAATTATATCCTTAAAATATACTTTAAACATGTGTGTTTGCAAATCTAAAGCTCAGAAAGAGCCACCCGCTGGAGTTGACAGTGGCGCCTGAAGTGTTTCTGGCCTGATTTATTGTGCATTAATAATTTATAGGGAGAGTGTCTCCTTCTCTTGCTGTAGAATTAAAAATGAATAATTTACAAAAATCCACACAGGCCTCTCAGGGATTTTGTGAAAATCATTGGGCTGAGAAATAAGAGTGGATTATGGGGCTTGGTGTGTGTTTGGGGGTCCAGGTGCATGTGTATGTGTCTGGGTGGGGCTGGGGAGTCTGGGTACACATGTGTGAAAGGGTTTTCAGGTATCTGTGGGAGGGATCATCCCTCCTCTGATCTCTCTCTCTCTCTCCACCCTCTACCTCCTGCACAGAGAAGCGAGTTTCTAACACCCCGGTGAGGACAGTTGAAGGCTCCACCATGATGAAGGCAGGTGGGTTGGCTCCCAGGCTCTGACCTCTAAATCCAGTCACCATCCAAGGCTGTATCTCAGTCTGTGAGGGATACCTGGTGAGATGGGGGTGACACACACCTACCCTCAGCAGTGTGGTGGTGGCTGTGATTATAGAGATGGCGGCTGGACAAAGCTGGTGGCTCTGAACCTGGGCTGGGCCCTGGATACCCCCTCTGCTTTGGTGCCTTGGTCATGCACAGGCCCATGCTTCCCTGAGAAGGTGGGCCTTCACGCATGGAGGCTCTAATCTGATGCCCCTCATGCAGCTTTCATTCCACCTTAACCTCAAGGCTTGCTCCTGGCTCCTGGCTCCTGGGGAGGGGTATGTGTGTTGGGGGGGGTGCTCACGCCTGAACACACCTGAACATGCTCGCTTCAAATCCTACCTACTCCACAGTCCTTGGGAAGCAGGATTGGCTGCCTTGGGAGAGAGAGTGCCCCGTCCCTAGAGGTAACCAAGCCAATCCTTGGGATTGCTGCTCTTCTAAGAAGCTGGGGGAAGTTGCAGTTAATGCCAAGCATCATGCAGTGCCCACAGTCAGGATTCAAGTCTCCTCTCTCTGAGTAACATGTGGTACCTTGAATTTCCCCACCAGACAGAGGGGTGGGATTGTACTTGCTGGCACAAAACAAGAGCAATAATGAAGATAAGCCATAACTGTTGTTGTTGAAGTGAGTTGGAATAACAGAAAACCAAGGAAAGAATGTGAAGACAGATTCAGGGCTGGGTGGCCAGATTGTGACCATGCCATAGGGAGAGAGGGCCAGGTCTTCTCACAGTCTGTAGCAGGTTTTGCCCCAGGTGACACAAAGTGAAGGTAGCATTTCCAGGGTGAGGGTGCCTTCAGGGCCTCTGTGATAGATTGGTCCTGGCTAACACCAAGGCCGGGTGCTCCATAGGTTGCCTCAGCCAGGACTTTGTGCAGTGTACAATCTTCTCAACTGTGTGAGCAGCCCTAGACATAGATGTTTGGGTATGGAGGTGTTAGGTAGGAGGTGCAGGGACATGGGATTGAATAACATTCATTCATTCAAGTGCTTATTGAGCTCTACTTTGTGCCAGGCACGGGGATCACAGCCTGAGGAAGCCTATGCAACTAACTTATTGAGAAATCAGCTAGGAGAGTGGGGAGCTGGAGGAAGGAAGCAGTTTAAGTCAGAGGGCTCAGGGGTGGCCTAACTTAAGAGGTGGCATATAAGCAAAGACCCAAAGGAGGGAGCAAGATATCCAGATATCTGGAAGAAGGATGTTCCAGGCACAGCCCATGCAAAGGCCCTGGGGCAGGACAGTGCCTGGCCTATTGGAGGCACAGTGAGACTGGAGCAGAATGAGGAGGGAGAAAAGGAAGAGAGGAGGACAGGGAGAAAGTAGGACAGGTCATACAGGGCCTGGTGGAAGGACTTTTCCGCCAAAGGAGGAGGGAGGTAGGAGCCATGAAGGGCTGTGGGCAGAGCAAGGATGAGCCCAACAGGTGCTCATAGGCGCCCTCTTGTGGCTTCAAGGAGAACAGACCATGTGTAGCGCTGGGAGAGCAGGGCAGGGTGAGGGTGGGGGTCTACAGATGCCCAGGCCTGTCCTAGGAGGGGGTGCAGAGGGGCAAGCAGTAGGCCCTTCCAGTGTTCTGAAGATGGAGCCCCCTCCAGGTTATATGGATGGACAGGTTGTGGGCATGAGAGAGAGGGAGGGAGTGGGGAGGACAGAGCTGCTGGGATGGGGGCAGATAGGGAATGGGGTCTTCAGTGTAGTGAATGTGGGGCTCCTGTGGGACTCGAATGGCAGGTGGTTGTGGGAAGGAGTCAAGTCCAGGGAGAGGTCAGTGGAGATGGGTAAGTGGGTGTTGTGGGCATGTGGTAAAGATTAGAGCCAAATCCTGGGTGAGGTCCCCAGCACTGAGTAGAGCCCGGGGCCCAAGCTGGAGGGCAGGAGGAGAGAACCAGGTGACCATGGGCCCCAGCACTTGGCATTGCCTCTTCCTCTTAGAGCACACCTGGGACCGCAGCTGTTAGGATTCAAGTCTTCTGTGTGGTTTTTGTGGTGATGATTTTTACAGTGTAGGAGCAAGATGCTGGCTTAACAGGTAGTGACAATTGTCTGTCTTAAGTGGGAATTATTCATTCTTTGTGTTGACATAGTTGACAGAAAAGAGATGTGATGGCTAGGTGCCTGTAGCTCAGTAGTTAGGGCCTCAGCCACACACACCGGGGCTGCCAGGTTCGAACCCAGCCAGGGCCTGCTTAACAATGACAACAACAACAAAAAAAAAATAGCTGGGCATTGTGGCAGGTGCCTGTAGTCCCAGCTACTTGGGAGGCTGAGACAGGAGAATTGCTTAAGACTTAAGAGTTTGAGCTCAGTGCCTATAGCTCAGTGGGCACCAGCCATGTACACTGGAGCTGGTGGGTTTGAATCCAGCCCAGGCCTGCCAAACAACATTGACAACTGCAACCTCCTCACCCCCCAAAATAGCTGGGTGTTGTGGCAGGCACATGTAGTCCCAGCTACTTGAGAGATTGAGGCAAGAGAATTGCTTAAGCCCAAAACCTTGGGCTGTGACGCTGTGACACCATGGCACGACATAGACTCTGTCTCAAAAAAAAAGAAAGAAAGAAAAGGAAAGAGATGTAAGAGATGTAATGTCCAGAAGGCCAGGAGGGCAGAGATTAGGCTGGGGCTATGGGTCTATAGACATGAGTTCAAATCTTATGTGTGACACTGTGTGGAATAGGGCTTCCTTCTGATTCACTGTGGGCCTCTGAGAAAGCAGGAATAATGAGGGCTTTCCCATTGGGAAAAGAACCTGGGATAGAACCTGGACTTGAGGGACCAGCGATTAGTGGCCAAGTGGAAGGGACAGTATGCTGAGGGTTGAGGGGCCAAGGATGGACCTTGAATGCCAAGCAAAGGAACTCAGACCAGACACTCTGGGCACTGCGGAACTGTGGAAGGTGTCAAGCTTGGGAGGGTCAGGTCAAGATGGTGCCCCTGGCATCCCTAACCTGGCCCACCCCATTGCTGCTTGGCTCTGTGCTGCTGGCTGCCCCTTTCCTAGCTTGGTGGCAGCCCGGCGGGGGGCACGTGGGTGGGCAGGCTGTGGCATAACCCCATGACTCTTGTGCCAGCCATGTACTCAGTCGAGATCACTGTGGAGAAGGACAAGTTGACGGGGGAGACCCGGGTGCTGTCCAGCACCACGATGCTCCCTCGGGAGCCCCTCCCTCAGGGCATCAAAGTCTACGAAGATGAGACCAAAGGTACGAGAGCCCCTGCCCCTGCCCCTACCCCTGCCCCACCACAGCCTGAGCTAGAGGCCTGAGCACATGTGACCATGGCATAGACTTAGCTTCTGCCCTCATCCTTCTATCTGGAGCTCATGAATAATTCATTCAAGTAATTATGATTGTGATAAAGGTTATATAAAATCTCAGAAACATATAGGGGGCCAAGAGGGGATCTCACAGGGCAGGGAGAAGGACAGGACAGGTATCTTAGTGGAAATGAGGAGGGGCTCATAGGAGCACAGCAGGGGATGAAGAATAGCCACAGCATGTGCAAAGGTCCTGTGGTGGGGTGGAGTTTGCTGGGGCTGGTGTGGAGTAGAGGGAGGATCATGTCCAGAGGGCCCTGGGAAGCCTTGGGGTGTGGAGTTGAGCCCTGACTGCAGTGCTGAGATCTGATTTGGTTTTAAGGGCTCCTTCTGGTGGCCAAGGGGGAGCAGGGCATGGTAGATGCCCATAAGGAAGCTGGGAATTCCAGAGGAGCAGGAAAGCCTTTGACAAAAGCCTCAGAGTGTTTCCCTCATTTTCTCTTGAGAGATAATTCATGAACCATAAAATTCAGCCTTATAAAATAGATGATTTAGTAGTTTTGGTATGTTTGAAATTGTACAACCATCACCTTTCTCTAATTCCAGAGCATTCCATCACCTAAAAAAGCAGCCCCATCCCCATAAGCAGTTGGGGTTAGGGCCCCCCATCCTCCAGTGACCACAAATCCACACATCCCATGTCTGTGAATCTGCCTGTTCTGCCCATTTCATATAAATGGAGTCACACACTGTGTGTCCTTCTGTGTTTGGCCTCTCGCACTGAGCACAGTGTCCCAAGGTCTGTCAACAGTGCAGCCTGGGTCAGAGCTGCCTCCTTTTACATGGCTGAGTGATGTTCCATGATGTGGGTGGGCCATATTGGGTTTATCCATTTATCCTACAATGGACGCTTAGGTTGTTGCTACCCCTTTTAGCTTTGTAATGCTATACAAGTTTTTGTGTAGGCATATATTTTTATTTTTCCTGAGTGTCTACCTAGGAATGGAATTGCTGGATCATGTGGTGACTCTTGTGTTTAGCTGCTTCAGGAATCTCCAAACTGTTTTCCATAGCAGCTGCACCATGTCACATTCCCATAAACAGTGGATGAGGGCCCCAGTTTCTCCACATCCTCCCCAGCACTTGCTATTGTCCATTATTATTGTTGCCATCCTAGTGGGTGTAAAGTGGTTTTGATTCCCAGAGCCTCATGTCCTTAGAGGCAGCTTGGACCTCTGGAGTGTTCTGGATGCTATTAGAGGGGTCTCATCATAGCCCAGCTTGGGGTGGTTTTGGGGTGTGGACCTGATTGAATCCTGGCTACTGCTCTCACTGTCCCGGGGCCTTGTGTTCTAGACAAGAATGACCACAAAGAGATTCATCATTGAGTCCACTTCTTTGCCTTAATGAGCCACTGGGGATTCAGTACCTGCCAGACTGGACTCTGGTTGCTTAGCAATGGGAAAGTGATCTGTTTCCATGGCAGCCAAAGGCTCTGATGCCTATCTTGGGGCAGCAGCCAGTAAAAACACTTATCTTGCTTTTGTGACCAAGACATAGCCCACCCTCTGGGCCTCCAGCCCAAAGTCACTAGTAGGTTCTGAAGCCTGTACAGGCTTCCCCAGGGATATGGAAATAGAGCACTTTCCTCCTGGCTTAAAGCTAGGGACAGAGTCCTTGTTTGAGAGGAGGTGAGTCCCTGAAGCTACCTGTTGGGTCCCCACCACCACAACTAGTGTGGCCTGGGAAGCTGTGTTTCTAGAAGGAATTTGCAGGGCTATGATGTAGGTCTGGCATCAGACCATGGCTGTGAGTCCTTCCGGAGTGCTGAAATCTCATTCTTAGACAGTATAGCACAGCTCTGGAAATGACAAATCAAAGAGGGATGAGTAAATGTGGAAAGATTGGGGGAACACCTTTAATAAGATTGAGTGTATAGGGAGAATGGGTGGAGGGAGAGTAATTGGTAGGACCACACCTATGGTGCATCTTATAAGGATACATGTGAAATTTACTAGGTGTAGAATATAAATGTCTTAACACAATAACTAAGAAAATGCCATGAAGGCTATGTTGACCAGTTTGATGAAAACATTTCAAATTTGGGGTGGTGCCTTTGGCTCAAAGGAGTAGGGCTCTGGCCCCATATGCCGGAAGTGGCAGGTTCAAAACCAGCCCAGGCCAAAAACTGCAAAAAAAAAAAAAAAAAGAAAAAAGAAAAAAAAATTTAAAATTGTATATAAAACCAGCACATTGTACCCCATGATTGCATTAATGTACACAGCTATGATTTAATAATAATAATAATAAAAGATTGAGTGTGTATATAAAACTCTACCCAAGGCTCAGCACCTGTGGCTCAAGCGGCTAAGGTGCCAGCCACATACACCTGAGCTGGCAGGTTCAAACCCAGCCCCGGCCCACCAAACAATGATGGCTGCAACCAAAAAATAGCCAGATGTTGTGGCGGGCACCTATAGTCCCAGCTACTTGGGAGGCTGAGGCAAGAGAATCGCTTGAGCCCAGGAGTTGGAGGTTGCTATGAGCTGTGATGCCATGGCACTCTACCCAGGGTGACAGCTTGAGGTTCTGTCTCAAAAAAAAAAAAGAAAAAACTCTACCCAATTACAGGCAGGATGTTTCTAGGAGTGACTGTGTCCTAGGCTGCCAAGGAAGTTATGAGGACTACCATAAAGTTTATGTCTTATGATTTACTCCTTGAAATTAAAAAAAAAACAAAACACCCTTCTAGGCTAGGTGCTGTGGCTCACGCCTACAATCCTAACTGTGGAAGGCTAAGGCAGGTAGATTGCCTGAGCTCACAGGTTCAAGGCCAGCCTGAGCCAGAGCTAGACCTCATCTCTAAAAATAGCCAGGCATAGTGGTGGGCACCTATAGTCCCAGTTGCTTGGGACACTGAGGCAAGAGAATTGCTTGAGTCTAACAGTTTGAGTTGCTATGAGCTATGATACCACAGCACTCTGCCAAGGGCAACAAAGTGAAACTTGGTCTTAAAAAAAAACAATAACAGGCTTGGCGCCTGTGGCTCACGTGGCTAAGGCGCCAGCCACATACACCTAAGCTGGCAAGTTCAAATCCAGCCTGGGCCCACCAAAACAACAATGATGGCTGCAACCAAAAAAAAAAAAAAAACAGCCAGGCATTGTGGCAGGTGCCTGTAGTCCCAGCTACTTGGGAGGTGGAGCCAGGAGACTCGCTTGAGCCCAGGAGTTGGAGGTTGCTGTGAGCTGTGATGTCACAGCACTCTATCCAGGGGGACAGCTTGAGGGTCTGTCTCAAAAAAAAAAAAAAAACAGTAACAAGGTGGTGCCTGTGGCTCAGTGGCTAGGGCGCCGGCCCCATATACACAGGGTAGTGGGTTCAAACCCTGCCCTGGCCAAACTGCAAAAAAAAAAAATAGCCGGGCGTTGTGCTGGGCGCCTGTAGTCCCAGCTACTTGGGAGACTAAGGCAAGAGAATCACCTAAGCCCAGGAGTTGGAGGTTGCTGTGAGCTGTGTGATGCCATGGCATTCTACCAAGGGCGAGCAAGTGAGACTTTGTCTGCAAAAAAAAAAAAAATAAATAACAACAACACCCTTCAAAATAAATCTTGGCTTAAAGCAACAACCAATCAAAATGGAAATTGTGAATTATATACACTCGAAAGAGAACATACCTAACTTGTGGCATGCAGTCAAAGCAGAACCCAGAGAACAATGTGTAGTCTTTAGGTCACTTACTAGAAAACAAGAAGGACTGGGTGAAACAAATGAAACTTTAATTCAAGATGAATCAAACAAACCCAAAGTTGGAAAAATATCAGATTCTCTGTAATTTCTAACCTCCAGATTCCCAGGGTAGAGGGTATTCTTTCACTTACGAGAACAGGCATAGGCTGCAGGAAAGAGGAGGGAACTAGCCCTGGCCATCTATGTGACCTCTGTCTAATAATTGCTTCCCTTCTCTGAACTTTGATTTTTGCTATCTTCACAATGGGGAAAAAAAAAAAAGACTTTGCAAGGTGACTATGTGGGAGTCAGTTAAAGAATATACAAATACAGTTGGTATTTGGACAATGCATGGGTTAGGGGGACTGAGCCTCATGCAGTCAGAAATCCACATACGAATTTTGACTCCCCCAAACTTAACTAATAACCTGCTATTGACCAGTAGTCTTTTTGGTTTTAATTATTTTTTATTAAATCATAATTTTGTACATTGATGCATTTATGAGGTTCAGGGTACTGCTTCGTATACAATGTGAAATGTTTACATTGAACAAGTAACACATCTATCACAATTATACTCATTTCTTTAATAGGGACCAGTACTCTTATCAGTAACATAAGCAGTTGATGAACACATATTTTGTATGTTATGTGTATTATATACTATATTTTTACAATAAAGTAAGCTAGAGATGAAACAATTTTATTTAGAAAAAGAAAAGAGGGTGGTGCCTATGGCTCAACAGGGTAGGGCGCTGACTCCATGTGCCGGAGGTGGTGGGTTCAAACCCAGCCCTGGCCAAAAAGAAAAAAAAAAAAAAGAAAGAAAAAGAAGAGAGGGCAGTGCCTGTGGCTCAGTGAGTAGGGCGCCAGCCCCATATCCCAAGGATGGTGGGTTTGAACCTGGCCCTGGCCAAACTGCAACAAAAAATAGCCAGGTGTTGTGGTGGGCACCTGTAGTCCCAGCTACTCAGCAGGCTGAGGCAAGAGAATTGCCTAAGCCCAAGAGCTAGAGGTTGCTGTGAGCTGTGATGCCACAGCACTCTACTGAGGGTGACAAAGTGAGACTCTGTCTCTTAAAAAAAAGAGAGAAACTATATTTACTATTCATTAAGTGGAAGGGGATTAGGCCAGGGACAGTGGCTCACACCTGTAATCCTACCACTGTGGGAGGCAGAGGCAGGTGTATTGCTTGAGCCCAAGAGTTTGAGGCTGCTATGAGCTGTGACGCCAAAGCACTCTACCGGGAGTGACCCCATCTCTAAAAATAGCTGGTTGTTATGGCAGGCATCTGTAATCTCAGCTACTTGGAAGGCTGAGGCAAGAGGATCACTTGAGCCTGAGAGTTTGAAGTTGCTGTGAGCTGTGATGCTACAGCACTCTACCAAGAATGACAAAATGAGGCTCTGTCTCAGAAAAATAAATAAATAAGTGGAAGGGGATTGTCATAAAAGTCTTTGTCATCATCATCTTTACATTGAACAGGCTGAGGAGGAGTAAGGGGGGGGGGATGGATTGGTGTTGCTGTCTCAGAAGTGACAGAAGTGGAAGAAAATCTGCATGTAAGAGGACCTGTGCAGTTCAAACCCTTGTTCAGAGGTCAGCTGTACTTCAAAAGGAATGACAATAAAGTCCCAATTCATTTATTTCCAGTTTTTCTTGATTCCTAGTAAATGCTTTTTGTGCCTACAAATTTTCTTCTGTATACAGCTTTGTCTACATCTATAGATCCTAATAGGGAGCTTTAATTGTCAATCAGTCCTACATGTGTAATCCAGTTTGTGGTTTCCTCTTTAACCTTGAGAATGAGCCTTACCTAGGCTTCCCTCCTGTCTGGGAACCAGCTCATCCTCCCTGTCTCTCCTTATGCAGTGGTCCATGCCGTGGATGGTACCGCCGAGAATGGGATCCACCCATTGAGTTCCTCAGAGGTGGATGAACTCATCCACAAAGCAGACGAGGTCACACTGAGCGAGGCAGGGTCCACGGCTGGGACAGCAGAGACCCGGGGGGCTGTGGAGGAGGCTGTGCGGACCACACCTTCCCGAAGGGAGATCACAGGAGTGCAGGCACAGCCAGGTGAGGCCACGTCAGGCCCACCTGGCATCCAGCCTGGCCAGGAGCCACCAGTCACAATGATCTTCATGGGCTACCAGAACGTGGAGGATGAGGCCGAGACCAAGAAGGTACTGGGGCTTCAAGATACTATCACAGCAGAGCTGGTGGTCATCGAGGACGCAGCTGAGCCCAAGGAGCCTGCACCACCCAATGGCAGTGCTGCTGAGCCCCCAGCTACTGTGGGCTCCCGGGAAGAGAATCAGGCGGGGCCTGAGGCCACCACCAGCGACCCCCAGGACCTCGACATGAAAAAGCAGCGTTGTAAATGCTGCTTGATCATGTGAGCCAGCCCGGCCCCTAAGACCCTAGCCCCTGCCCCATACCACAGACCCACCAGCCCGGCCCCTCCCGGCGCCTGCCCATCCTCCACCTACAGCCTCACGGGCCCCAGGACTTGCCGTGTTGTCACATGTTTCTTCTGAGGTTTCTTAGAAAGAGGGACGGGGCCCCACCCATCACCATGCCCCCACACTGACCCCAGCCAGAGCCGTGCACCTGCACCTGGTCTGAGAGAGACACGGACAGACCCGCTTTTCCTGAAATGAGGACCCTCCCCACCCTCCCATCATGGCAGCTTCACAGATGCGGGGTTCATGTCCAGTGTGGTCCTGGTGGGCGTGACCTGTGGCCTCTATGCAGGCCCAGGCCAGCCCACCACCCTCTGGGCCTCCTGCCTGTGCCTTTCTGCCACCTCTGATGAGTGAGGTCTCTGAGGGGACACCATGCCGGAGAGGGACCTGGGAGCTGGGGCCTGCTTAGACCCTGGAAGTTGGGCTCCTTGGGGTTCCCCGGCAAAGGCGCTGGCCCCCCAATCTTGGGAAGTTGGGGTGAGGCCGTGCCTCTTTTGGGGGTTAAGGTCCAAGCCTGATGTGCCCCCCACATCCTCTATGGGCCCAGCTAGTGGTCAAAGGAGTCTGCAGGAGGGGAGTCCTGGAGATATGCCCCCACCTCGGGAGAGGTCATAGCCTCTCGGCTGTCTTCTAGACGGGCGATCCGGGGGTCATGGGACCAGGTGAGCCACTTCTCCTGAGCTCCCAACCCCACTGGGCCCTCCTTCCTCCTGGTGCTAATTTGGGGACCCCAGGGGCCACCTCTGGCCTCTTCTCCAACTCGCCTGGACCAGGGTCCTGGGTCTTCCCAGGCACACCCCAGAGCTCAGGCCCCACCTTCCAGTTCTGCTGAGCTTGCAGCATATCTGGGTAGTGGAGGGAGAGATGCAGCCTGGGACAGGAAGGCTCCCCCTGGGTTGCAGCAGGGGCCCAACCCAGCCCAACTGAGCCTGTGTCCCTCGGCCCAATATGAGCCTGCCCCAGCCCAGTGTGAGCCAGCCCCAACACCCTATTACTGGAAGTGACAAGGGGTTCCCCTCCTGGGGGCAGTCACACTTGTTCCCGGAGGCACATTCTCACAGATACCCTCTTCTCATGTGTTGGTTTTGGACCACACCCATCTTGGCCCCTTTTCCAGGGGCATCCAGCCTGGTTCCCAGTGCCAGGCCACCTCTGGGTCCAGTGACCACCTGCAGCCTCAGTTGGGTGGGTATAGGGGCCACCTCAGAAAGGAGTCTGAGTCCCAGTCTCAGATCTGCCCCTGGGTGGCTGGGAGGAGAGGCCCTCTCTGGGGGGTGACTTGGAGTCCCTCCTTTTCCTCCCTGGAGTCTGCCTGAGTCCCTTGAGCCGTGAGCCTTTGCTGAAGTGCCCTTGCCGCCCCCTTTCTGCTTTTGATGTGTGACAAGGCCCCTGATGTTCTTGACTTTTTCCCAGAGAAGCAAATAAACAGCGTGAACAGCCCCAGATCCCGGAGTTCTTGGCTTTCCCTGGATGGGGAGGGTGTGCTGGGCTGGTGGTGGGGCCCCACTGGCCAGCTGAGCCATAAAAGGGGAGGCTGAGTGGATGGCCCATAGCTCAGTGAGTAGGGCACTGACCACATATACAAAGGCTGGCAGGTTCGAACCAAGCTGGGCCAGCTAAACAACAAGAACTTCAACAAAAAAATAGCCGGGCGTTGTGGCGGGTGCCTAGTCTTAGCTGCTCAGGAGGCTGAGGCAAGAGAAGCACTTAAGCCCAAGAGTTTGAGGTTGCTGTGAGCTGTGATACTACAGCACTCTACTGAGGGTGACATAGTAACACTCTGTCTCAAAAAAGAAAAAAAGGAAGGCTGAGCAGGGTCTAATGAGCTGGCATCCCCTCTCCTGCACCTGCTCATGCCTTGGCCTCATCCCAGGGTTGTGGGGCAGGAGACATTGGTGGAGTCCCAGCCTGCACCTGCACAGGTAAGGCCCAGAGGAACAGGGGGTGGCTGCTTTATGGCAAGACTTGCTTCCTGCTTCCCATGGGGTGCTGAGATTCTGTACTTGCTCAACCCTGTCCTTGGCATCAAGGCTCCCACTACTGACCTCACAGTCTCAGGGATTGCAAAACAGTCCCCACAGATACCACCCAAGTTCTTGAGAGACACTGGCCCATCAGAAACAGGGTGCAGGGCAGAAGCCACTATAGGGCCTGCCCTCATGCCCAGGGAGCTCTCCCACCCCTTCCATCTCACTATGTGATCTTGGAGAAGCTGCTTCCCACACTGGCCCTTGATTTTCCACCTGTGAAACAGGCTTTCAAAACCCTAGTGGGAGGAAGCCTCAGCTTAGGGCAGGACAATTGTCCTCCTAGATGCCCCTAGCCTATGGGGTGATACAATTTCCACTCTTTGAGGACCTCAGTTTGCTCATATGAGATAGTGAATGTAGTGGAGTACATATGGCACAGGGAACTCAGATTCAAAGTCCAGCCCAATACTGGCCGTTCTGTGCTTTCCATATCCGCAAAGCAGGGATGGAGGGACTTGAAGACTATGTATCCCAGGAGTGTAGGTGCTCAAGCTATTATTCTGGGGTGGGCCCCTTGTCCATATCTGTCCTTAATCTCCCTGCCCCACATAGTCCTGCTGGATTTGGAGCTAGGGACCCATTTTCTGGAAGAGGAGTCTGAGGTTCAGGGGATCCCACAGCCAGCCAAGGGGCAAGTCAGGGCAGAGCCCCAGCCTGAGGTCACCTCTGCTGTGTCTCCTGCCCCTGTAGACAGTGCTGTGTCTAGTGGCCTGACTTCCCACAAGTGCTAGGCAACCCACAGTCCTGGCAGGTTCTCTGCTACTGGATCAAGAATAGAATCAGGGAGGACAGGTGTATGCTTAGTGTTTCACAGTCCCCGTCTCTCCCTGAGGCCTTGTAATGGCCTGGTTCAGTCCTTTATATGGAAGGGACCTGGGGAGTTCTCCCAACCACCCCAAGGGAACCACTGCTGTGCTGTCCCCATTGTCTGGAGGAGTAAACAAAGCTCAGAGAGGTTAGGGGAATTCAAACCCAAACCTAGTAGTCCCAGCTACTTGGGAGGCTGAGGTAAAAGAATCACTTGAGCCCTAGAGCTTGAGGTTGCTGTGAGAGGTGCCACAGCACTCTATCCAAGGCAACAGCTTGAGACTCTGTCTCAAAAACAAACAAACAAACAAAAAACCCCAAGCCTAGCTGAACACCCTCAGAACTTGGCAAGTCTGGCCTATCCAAGGAAGCGGGGTGGCCCCAAAGGCTGGGCTGGGCCAGGGGGCCCAGGGATTTGGTAGATAGTGCATTGCCCTACTGGAGAAACAGGCAGCTGTGGCCCCAGAGCTGCTGTGTGACCCTGGCCAAGTGGTATGCTTCTCTGAGCAGCATAGGGAGGTGAGGGGAGGGCCAGGAGGGTGCAGCAGTAGGGGAAGTTTCAGGCTGAGTTTGGCTCCACAGGGCTTAAGGGAGGCCCTGGGCCAGGGGCAGCTCACAAGGGCCTGGTTTAGGCCCTGCCCAACCCAGGTGTCATCTTTCTCCCTCTGCCCCTGGACTTTGTTTCTTGAGCCCAGGTGGGGCTGAGAGGAAGGGGAACACCTGCTTCCCCGGGGTGGGGCTTCTGTGCCCTGGCAACCTGGTGGGCGGGGAAGAACTGGGAGGCCTCTGTGCCCATTGAGAACTGGGGCCGAGGCTGGGAGGCTTCAGAGGTCCGGTGTTGCTGGGAGCCAGGAGCTGGTAAGACCAGGTCTGGAAGCCAGGCCAGGAGTCCTGCAACGGGTGGTGTCTAGGTAAGACTGGGAGCCAGGGGTCTTTGTGGGGTGGAGTCTGGGGAGGCCAGAGGCTGGGGCTAGGTGGGGGTCCTAGGGTTGGGCCTGGGGAAGCTGAAGTTGGGGGCCAGGCTGGGGGTCCTGGGTTGGGTAGGGTCTAGGTAAGATTGGGGGTCAGGGGTCCTGCATAAGGTGGGGTCTAGATGAGGCTAGGATTTGGTGCTGGCCTGAGGTCCTGCATGAGATGGAATGTGAGTGAGGCTGGGGAGTGGGGGCTGGGCTGGGGTCCTGTGTAGATGATATTTGGCAAGACTGGGGCTGGGCTGGGGTCTTGTGTGGGGTGGGGGCTTCCAAGGCTGGCTCATGTTTTGGCAAGAGGCTGCATGCTATGGCCTCATCTACTCGCCTGAGGGGAATGCAGGCCCCCTCCCTAACCACCCCCTCTGCTCCCCCACTCCCCGCCCTACCCATAGGGCCCAGCTGGGGTCTCGGGCTAACAGGCATCTCCTTTCACTCTGCACCCAGACTGCTCTGAGGCCTGAGATCTGTACCAGGCACCCCTGCTGGGGAGCAGAGGTCCCATCCCTAAACCTTACTAGGGCTTCACTTTCCACCCAGGGGCCCCCAAATCTCTGAACCCTGGGCCTGGTTGGCACACCCATAGGCAGAGGCCCAACTGGTCATGGAAATCTCAGGAGCTTCCAGGAAGATGCTTGTGGGTAAAGCCAGACCCCTGCTTGGGAGGCCCTGGGCATTAACACCCTGCCCCAGGCATCTGGGTTGCACCCCTAGGACATGGAGGAGGGGCAGGCTGTGTCCAGGTGGGAGCAGCTTCTGCCTGGGATACTGGGGGCGGTTGTCAGCCTAGGAGCCTGTGTGGTCAGGGTGGGACTCAGCATGGATGTTGGGGGACAGGGCAGGGACTCAGGTTAGGACTCATGGAGCCAGAGTGACTCTAAGCATGGCAGACTCTGTCCAAGCCAGAGCCTAGGAAGCCTGGGAGCCCAAGGGATGGGACAGAGGAACCCCAGATCCCTGCTATAGGACCCACTCTGTCCAAGCTCCAACCGTTCCAGGGGGCCTTTGCTCTGGGCAGGAGGCCAGTGGTGTGATGAGGAAGTGTTTGGGGCACCAGGGACCATAAATCCAGTTTCAGTCTGACAAGGTAGAGGGTGGGGCAGGGCAGGGCAGAACAGTCCAGAGGGCTTCCTGTAGGAGGCAGTAAGGCTTCTCATCAGATCCTATTGCTCTGTCATTACTATGTGAGTTTGAGTCAGCGGCTTCCCCTCTTTGGGCCTCAGTTTCCTCTGCTGTAAACTAGGAGCAAAAGTGGTTCCCTTGTCTCAGGCTCCTGTGAGGTGCTTGGTGTTAAAGGCGCTAAAATCATGTCGCTATCATTTTCCTTGTTTCCCTACCCAGGATTTCTCGGCTCCCAGGGTTTCTTTCCCCCACCCAGAGGCTCTGCAAGAGAGAAACCTGCCTTTGAATCACCCTGAGATGGGTGGTGGATCCAGGGTTTAAATGATGATGACAGGAAACACCATGACCATTGTGAAAGCATTTACTGAACGCCTGTTGTATACCAGGAACAGGGTGCTGTCTGAGGGAAAAATGAGGTAGAGGCCAACTGCAATTTGCTTAGGCCACAGGTGATAGGGGTCCTGAGGCCTTGAACCCAAAGCTGGGACAGGAGCCCCACCCACCCCGTTGGCTTCAGTGAATCACCAGGGAGGAATGAGTCCAACAGGAAGCGGTGCCCCCACCCACATCCCACCCCATCAGGAACCCTACACCCACTAAAGCCTGAACCTGTCTTTCACTTTTCCCCTGGAGTTATTGTCTGCTGTGGGTTGTAATTCCTGCTAGGTTAAACATCTATCCACTCATTCAGCAAACACTTCTGCCATCACACTGCACCTGCCCTCCCCAGGAAGACCCAAAGTATAGGGACAGAGCCAAGACTTGCTCAACCCTTTGGAATCAGGGCAGGGCCAGAGGGCAGGACTAGGGTGGGAGAGCAGGACAGATCTGCCACTTGAAATGACGTCCCTGCCTGAGCACTTGGAGAAAGTGGTGTTTGTTCAGCCAGTCTTTATTGAGTACCTGCTGTATACCAGGCCATAAGCTGTGGGAAGGAATGCTTCCCTGGGGCCATGGTTTCAGGTGGGAGTAAAGGAGAGCTTAAAGAGGACTTCTAGGAGGGGCTGTTAAAGGAGAGGTGAGGGGTAGAGGTTATATGCTCATTGCCCCTTGGGACTGAGGCTCAGCCATGTTTGGCTGGGATTTATACCCCAAGACTGCTTGTTTTTTCGCTGTTGTTTTCTTTATTGCAGTTTTTGATATTCTGTATCTACAAAAGTTACATGGCACGTAACGTGTCAGTTATATCATTGTTCTCCATGATTAATTTTATGTTGCTTGATGCCACTTTTCATTTCAGGGAGGGGCTATGTTTTCCTTTTTAGAATGACATTGAGCTCTTAAAAGCCAGTCAGTGTAAAGGCAGGGAATCTAAATGACAGCTTTGGTACAACCAGGAGCATCAAGGGCTGTTTGGGGAGCTCCAAAGTCCCTGTGCCCTCAGGGGAGCCTTTCTTTGTTCAGCCATTAAAGGATGCCTAAAACTTGGGTGTTTGGTGCAGGCCTGACCCTTAGGACACCTCAGTGATGGATTCAGGGGGAAGGACAATCCAGCAGGCTCCCTAGAGGAGGTGTCCCACAGTCCACATTGAAGGAAGCTATGGAGGAATAGAAATGGGGGCTTTGAAGCTGAGAGCTGCACACAGAAAGAGGGTCAGGTTTGAAATGGAGGCACTTGCAGCATTTGAGGTTTTGTGCCAAGAACAGATGGTGCCCTGGAGCACCCTAGCTGGGCATGAGAACTGCACCTTGTGGATGCCCGGAAACAAGGAGTGTGGGAGCAGGGGTGCAGACTTCAAGAAGGTGCCTGGGGGCAGCATCTGTGGCTCAAAGGAATAGGGTGCCAGCCCCATATGCCAGAGGTGGAGGGTTCAAGCCCAGCCCCGGCCAAAAACTGGAAAAAAAAAAAAGAAGGTGCCTGAAGGACCAGGGGCAGTGGCTTATGCCTGCAATCCTAGCACTCTGGGAGGCCAAAGCAGGTGGATTGCCTGAGCTCATGAGTTCAAGACCAGTCTGAGCAAAAGCAAGACCTCATTTCTAAAAAATAGCCAGGTGGGTCGGTGCCTATAGCTCAACCGGCTAAGGCGCCAGCCACGTACACCTAAGGTGGCGGGTTCGAATCCCCAGCCCGGACCCGCCAAACAACAATGACGGCTGCAACCTAAAAATAGCCAGGCGTTGTGGTGGGCGCCTGTGGTCCCAGCTACTTGGGAGTCGGAAGCAGGAGACTCGCTTGAGCCCAGGAGTTGGAGGTTGCTGTGAGCTGTAATGCCACGACACTCTACCCAGAGGGACAGCTTGAGGCTCTGTCTCAAAAAAAAAAAAAAAGCCAGGTGGTGTGGTGGGTGCCTGTAGTCCCAGCTATTTGGGAGGCTGAGGCAAGAGAATCACTTAAGCCCAAGAATTTGAGGTTGCTGTGAGCTGTGACACTAAGGCACTCTACCAAGGGTAACAAAGTAAGACTCTGTCTCAGAAAAAAAAAAAAAGAAGAAAGAAATAGATGCCTGGAACCTGAACCTTTGGGAGAGGGCAGGAGCACTGAGACAGGGCGTTGCCCATAGGCTCCATGGCCCCACCCCAGGCCCAGTGGGACAAGGTCCAAGGCCCATCCTGGCTTTATGATGCAGTAGTGGGGATGGGAATGTTGTCTAGTGTGGGACAAGGCATCCTGCTGGGCAGGGGCAAGAGAGAGGCCCAGGGTGGGGGAGCTGGGAAATGGGTTGCTGCTAGTCACTGCTCCTCTCTAGGAAGCCTGGAGCCCAAGGGCCTCAGTTTCCTCACTTGTCCTTTCTCAGCAAAGAACCATCTGAAAAGGCTGAATGAAAATAATCACAGAAATAGTCTCAGGATGATCACAGGGTGGAAAGGGAGAAGCTGGTACATGTGGCTAGGACTTTTGCCTTTGAGGGACTGAAAATTATTTCTCTCCTCATGTGCACTGACTTGGGGTCATCTCTTCCTTCTTATCCTCCCTCAGTGAACCTGGAGGTCTCTCTACCCGCTGAGGCAATGGACCGAGTGACCAGATACCCCATTCTGGGTGTCCCCCACTCACCCCGTGTCACTGGCCTGGTGCTTGATGGAGACACCAGCTACACGTTCCAGCTGGTGGGTGTGGGTCCTGAGGCAAGCAGCTGGGGTCAGGATAAGCAGCAGGCATGGTCCACTGCCCCTGAGGCCTGGCTGGGTGCATCAAGGACAGAGGCATCCTACAGTGTGCGTGGCTACCCCATTAAGCGCTCCCCAGGGGAATTCTACCCAGAGGATGAGGAGGATGAGGAGATCAAGGCTTACCACTTGGATGCCAAGGACAACCTCTCCAAGAGGCCACAGGACCTAGAGCGGGAACGCTGGGCTGTCATCCAGGGCCAGGCTGTCAGGAAGAGCGGCATGGTAGCCACACTCCAGGGCAGCCCTGACCATGGAGACCTCAAGGCCCCCAGCCCACGCCTGGAGGAAGATGTGGTTGACAGGGGCCAGATCGACTTCCTGGCAGTGCGGCAGCAGTTTCTGAACTTAGAGCAGGCGAGCAAAGAGAGCCCCCAGCAACCCCTGGCCAGGGCACCCCCGACACGTGTCCCACTGGGGTCCTTGAACAGATCACCCCTGGCCAATGGGTATGTTATCCCCAGTGAGCCACAGATGAAGGAGGTGGTCAGGGAAGAGAAGATGTACCAAGGTTTCCTCACACGGTCCAGCACCCCAGCTGGGGATGACCCTGGCTCCTGGTCCCAAGTGGACTCCCCAGAGCCTCCCAAGGAGACACCCATTGAGCGGGAGATCCGACTGGCCCAGGAGCGCGAGGCAGACCTGCGTGAGCAGAGGGGGCTTCGACGGGCAGCTGACCATGAAGAGCTGGTGGAGATTCCTGCCAGACCACTGCTGACCACAGCAAACCTGACTACAGCTCCATGGCGTATCAGGGGGCGCCCATCTCTCTACGTGCAACGGGATATGGTGCAAGGGACACAGCGAGAGGAAGACCACCGGCGGGAGGGCCTGCAGGTGAGCCTGAGGGTGAGCCAGGCTTCCACACCTTACTGGGTCCCTGAGGAACCCCAGCCTGGATGCCAGAGAGCCTACAGCTCAGATGCCACCCTGAGCCCAGTCCCAGATGCCCGAGCAGCTGACCCAGCTCCAGAGGTGAGGAAGGTAAACCGCATCCCCCCTGAAGCCTATCAGCCATACCTGAACCCTGGGAACCCCCCACTAGAACTCTCAGTCCTTGGAAGAGCCTACAGCAAGCCTGGCAATGTCTCCAAAGAGGAGGTCAAGGCTCCAGCCTCTCCAAAGGCCAAAGGGTCTTGGAGGCATCTCTCAGAATCTACTGGAAAACCCTTGAACACAAAGCAAGAGTGCCCAAAGCCCCCCCAGGAACCTCTGCAAGCCAACAGGGGTGTGGTGCGATGGGAGTACTTCCGCCTGCGCCCCCTGAGGTTCAGGGCTCCAGATATGTCCCAGCAGGCCGAGGCCCTCCATGTCTGGGGCTGGGATGTTCCTGGGGGCCCGGCACTGAGGCTGCAGAGGTCCCAGTCATCTGATCTGCTGGAGAGGGAGGTGGAGAGTGTCCTGCGCCGGGAGCGGGAAGTGGCAGAGGAGAGGAGGAATGCACTCTTCCCTGAGGTATTTTCTCCAACACCTGATGAGAGGTGTGGCCAAGACTCTAGGAGCTCCTCCCAGGCATCCGGTGAGGAGAGGGTCCTCTGAATGGTTACTTTGCTCAGGGTCTGAGAGGTTGGAACAGAGGAGGATGGGGAGGTAGAGTTTGAGGATGTCAGGAAGGGCTGGGGTAGGGGGAATGTCTCTTCCTGACCTGTCTACTCCCCCAGTCAGCTTGTCTGCCTGCTTGTCTGTCTGCTTAAGCTGTAGATTTTGGAGACAGATGTTAAATCTGCCTTGATGGATTTGGGTGCATTGTTGTTAGGTGCATACAGATTCACAGACATTTTACTTCTTAGTTGATAGTTCCCTCTTGTCAATATGAAATATTCCTCAAGTCACTTTTAATGTTTTTCACCTTGCATGGTGGCCCTCTGTCCATCCATGGTTTCTCCTAACTGGCTATTTTGGCAAATCTGCCTAAAGTTTTCCCAAATGGTCTGCTCTGTCTGTCCATTCACCTGTCTTCTTAACTCTCTAGTCTCTTGGTCAAGACTCTGTGACCTGGCTCGGCGCCTATAGCTCAACCTGCTAAGGCGCCAGCCACGTACACCTAAGGTGGCGGGTTCAAATCCCCAGCCTGGACCCGCCAAACAACAATGACGGCTGCAACCAAAAAATAGCCAGGCGTTGTGATGGGTGCCTGTGGTCCCAGCTACTTGGGAGGCGGAGGCAAGAGACTCGCTTGAGCCCAGGAATTGGAGATTGCTGTGAGCTATGATGCCATGGTACTCTACCCAGGGGGACAGCTTGAGGCTCTGTCTCAAAAAAAAAAAAAAAAAGACTCTGTGACCTGATGTGGGGCTAAACTAGGTTCTTTCCTCCCCAATGCCCTCTTCTCCTCCTCCCACAGGCATCATGGGCAGCTACTCAGTGTCTGAGTCACCCCTATTCACCCCCATCCAACTGCACTCTGGCCTGGTGTGGATGGCAGGAGATCCAGTGGACAGGGCTCCTGTGCAGAGAATTAAGAAGGAGCAATGGGTGAGTCTGGCACCCAGCCCCCTCAGAGGCCAGGCTGAGGTCTGATAGCCCCCAGTTAGGGCCATGATGATTCATGCCTTACCTGGGGTAAAGCCCTATCTCCCTCACTGCTCCGCTTGTGACTATGCCACAGTCTCCCCCACATGTGAGGCATAAGGTGATAAACTGGATATCTTCTTGCCTCTGGGCTTCTGCTCCGAAAAGCCACCTGTAGAGGGGTGTTTTTCCCTCATTGTGAGGATGTCTCTAGGATCAGAGGAGGATAACAGTGGTAATCTATCATCATCATCATCAGGATGTTTTTATTATCTTTACCATTATTTTTTGTCATTATCCACACTACATGTATGACGTGCCATGCATGGTCCAGGGTTTTGCAGGAACCACAGCTTTAGCACCTTGGTGCTCTTACATGCCCAGATTCACACAGCTTATGAACCCAGGCTTGACTCCAGACCATAGATAACTATTAAGCCATAGCCCCTTCCCCCAAGGCTCCTCCTAGACACAACAGAGAATGACACACACCCCAACCTCACTTACCTGTTGCTCACAGCCTGACCTGACACAGTGGCTGGACTTGGATCAGTGACTGGGTTCAAGACTCAGCCTTGCCACTTGTTGGCTGTGTGACAAACGCTACCCCTCTCTGGCCCTGAGTCTTCTCCTCTGTAAAATAGGATCCCCTCTGATCCTTTGTGAGAGGATGAAATGGGATCATGTATGTATGTCAAGCACTCAGAGACATGTTAAGAGTGCCACAAATATTGCTGTCTTTGTTATAAGTGAAATAAAATCATTACAAATGTTGGGCAGAGGCTGGGGTGAAAAGAACAGCATGAAGGAACAGCATAGTGGGTGGCCTTGAGTATGGAGTGATTGTGGGACATTTATAGCAATTCTGTGGGCAGGGAATGCCTTCCCTTCTGCCCCAAGTGGAGTCCTGGGTGGGCCAGGAAATCCCCAGCTGACTCACATTCCTTCCCTGCAGTATGCTGGGATCAACCCCTCAGACCGCATCAACTCAGAGGTAAGTATGCTCCTGGGGGTGAGAACACAGGTTTCTCCCTCCTGGTCTGTGCTCCCTGCCAGGACAAGGGGGGAGCAGTTGAAAGTTCTTCTCTCCCAAGTGTAGGAACTGTACTGGTATCTTCTGAACTGGTAGTGTCTGCCTAAGGTGGATTTTGCTGTGAACTGCTTGTGATGCCTGCCATAGGCATGGATTAGAGAAAAGATTCACATGCCACCTCTTTACCAGATGAGGAAAGTTTTTGAGCAGATTAGATGCCCTAAAAAGTCACTTTCATTGAGAGAGGGATGCATCTGAGGGTGTATAGAAAGCCTAGCTACTGGCTAGCGCCTGTGGGTAGGATGCTGGCCCCATATACCAAGGGTGGTGGGTTTGAACCCGGCCCAGCCAAACTGCAACAAAAAATAACCGGGGCATTGTGGCGGACGCCTGTAGTCCCAGCTACTCGGAAGGCTGAGGCAAGAGAATCGCCTAAGCCCAGGAGTTAGAGGTTGCTGTGAGCTGTGTGACGCCACAGCACTCTGCCAAGGGTAATAAAGTGAGACTCTGTCTCTACAAAAAGAAAAAAAAGAAAGAAAGCCTAGCTACCTCAATTGATTTATGGAGGACACTTGTGACTCCTTGTGCTGAATCCAAAATGCCAGACCTAGGCATTTTCCTTGCCATGAAACTCAGCATGAATTGTTCCTTGATCACATTATTAAGAGAAGAGGATCTGAAACAGAGAAAGGGATGGAACTACTTTACCCCTGTTCTTAGCCTATGAAATGGCAGTGAGAGGAGATAAGTGGGAGAAGTAATTAGAACCCTGATGTGGGGGGCTTCATACGTCCTCTTCTGCAGATCTTGGAAGCCACACGGGTGACACGCCACAAGAATGCCATGGCAGAACGCTGGGAATCCCGCATCTACGCCAGTGAGGATGAGGACTGAGCCTGGGGAAAGGGTGCCAACCCTCCTTCCCTGACCCTTGTGGGAACTGCCAAGACTGTCACCAAGCTCCCTACCATAGGAGACAGGGCCTTGTCTAAGTCCACGATCTGAGAACCACAAATCATGTGCCAATAATCCTGTAGCAGGTGTATTTTAGACTGGAGGGTTTTCTTTTCCATTTTTTATTTTCCTGGATAATTTTTTCTACTTTTGGGGTCTACAGCTGGTGATGAAATGGGACGCCTGCAATTATTTCTACTTCTAACACTTTGCCAAATGCTCTGGTATCCAAGAAATAAGGAGAACCACTTCTCTGCCTTTAGATATAGTTTGTCAGCTTGGCGCCTGTGGCTCAAGTGGCTAAGGCGCCAGCCACATACACTGAAGGTGGCAGGTTCAAATCCAGCCCAGACCCACCAAACAACAATGATGGCTGCAACCAAAAAATTGCCGGGCGTTGTGGCGGGTGCCTGTGGTCCCAGCTACTTGGGAGGTGGAGGCAGGAGACTCGCTTGAGCCCAGGAGTTGGAGGTTGCTGTGAGCTGTGAAGCCACTGCACTCTACCCAGGGAGATAGCTTGAGACTCTGTCTCAAAAAAAAAAAAAAATAGATATAGTTTGTCTCTATCCATCTGAGGGCAGAGTGACCGACCAGGGAGGGAGGCCAATCCTGATGCTCTGAAGATCTGTGAATTGGAGGGAGGGTCTGAGAAATCCCAATATGAGAGGGAAGATCCTGGGGAACCTTCCAATCTGAGAGAGGAGACCTGAGCCCCCAGGACTTGAGGTCCATATGCAGCTCTCAAACTTCTCAGTTCCCCCAGTAACACCTATAGGGCATAAGCTCTGACATCAGTGGAGTCCTCGGAGGATGTTCCCTCTTGCCTAGCAGATAAAAGGCTCAGTTTGTGGAATGAAGGGTGTCTTCTTGTCCATGTCAACCATGAAATAAACCTGGAGTGAGCTGCCTGCCTGGCCTTACCTGCTGTGGATGAAGGACCTGGAGCCTCCCTGTCCAATTCATCTTTTGTGTGACTTAGGTCTCACCCCACTGGGCTCTGGGCCCCTCAATGGACTGTCAGGTGCACATTGAACATTCCCAGCATCTGGCATTTAGTAGGTGCTCAATTATGCTTGCTGAGTGCCTGAATCACAAGTGGATGCCTTCAGTTATGCTGGGCCCTGGGCCCAACTTCTCCCACCCACCTCCCTTGGCCCTGTCCTGCTACATCAGTAGCAGCACTTGGAGAGCTTATTAAGCACCTGCTGAGTCCCCAGCCTGCAGGGTCATAGGGGAGGTTAGAGAGGTCATTAATGGAGCTCCATTTAGATACCAGGCTCACGGCTCAGCGCCTATGGCTCAACTGGCTAAGGCGCCAGCCACGTACACCTAAAGGTGGCGGGTTCGAATCCCCAGCCCGCACCCGCCAAACAACGACGGCTGCAACCAAAAAATAGCCGGGCGTTGTGGCGGGCACCTGTGGTCCCAGCTACTTGGGAGGCGGAGGCAAGAGACTCGCTTGAGCCCAGGAGTTGGAGGTTGCTGTGAGCTGTAATGCCACAGCACTCTACCCAGGGCAACAGCTTGAGGCTCTGTCTCAAAAAAAAAAAAAAAAAGAAAATTCTGTGAGTTCAACTCTCAAAGAGATGTGAAGCTTTTCCACTTAGATGTAGGGATAAAAGCGGGTAGGATAAATATGTGTATGATATTCAAAATTGCTAATAAGATATCAATTATACCTTGGTGCTTACTTCTTTTAAAAATCTACAGTAACAAAAACAACTGTTATTATGATTTTCCATTTTTTGTGATTATTGGATTAGCATGCTTCCCCCACTTGACTCTTAGCTATGCAACTCTATTTGTGCTCCATTGTATCCCTAGTATACCTAGCACTTAGTAGGTACACTATGGGCTTGGTGAATGAATGGTTTGATTACATATAATCTTTTTTTTCAAGTGACATCTTATTTACACAAATATGGGAAAGTCTCAGAAGTGACAGTAAGTCTCAGAGCCAAGACGATGGGAATCAAGGCATACCACCAACTGATGGATCCCTCTATTTTATAGTCAAACTACCTGAGGAAGGGGAAAAAAGCAGCTCTTGAATGGTGAAACTGAAAAATTTAGGCTATAAGGAGATAGTAATTTCCATGTTATGCTTCTACCCTTTATACCATTATATTAACCTCGGGTGACTGGGTTATTTTTTTTTCCCCTGTATGAATGATGAAAAGCCAAACACAAACATTCTCTCTTTTTTTTTTGGAGACAGAGCCTCAAGCTGTCACCCTGGGTAGAGTGCCGTAGCATCACAGCTCACAGCAACCTCTAACTCCTGGGCTCAAGTGATTCTGCTGCCTCCACTTCCCAAGTAACTAGTATTACAGGTGCCCACCACGACATCCGGCTATTTTTTGGTTGCAGCCGTCATTGTTGTTTGGTGGCCCAGGCTGGATTCGAACCCACCAGCTGAGGTGTATGTGGCTGGCACCATAGCCACTTGAGCCACAGGCACCAAGCCCACAGACATTCTCTTAAAACTACTAGGACTTTGCTGAGAGATCTGTAATAATCTAACATTCACAAGGAATTATTTTGGGGAAATTTTACAAGTGTTTGGATCCCAAACCCTTCTTTCCATCAGTCTTTCTCTCCTCAGTAAAAGGCATCCCTGTTGACCCATCTCTTCCCTTTACCTCATTACTCTCTCTACTACCCTAACGTGCAATCCATAAGTAAGTTCTGGCTCTTTCTCTGCACCTCTACTGCTACCAATGTTGATTGAACCACCAATGTCTGGAGTTCTGTTTAGTGCCATATCTGCAGTTCCCACAGGAATGTTTGGCACTGAATAGGCAGTCAGTTACGAGATGGAAGAATGAATTAGTGATCTGATGGAGAAAGTCATACCATGTATGTAAAAATTCTGTTAAAAGTACCTTTTATGTTGGAAATATCAATATTGAGCTGTCCGAGTTTCTCGCATGTTTTCTCTACACATTCATAGACAGACTGAAGAATTTCCTTAGGATCTTGTTCCACCCATCTTTGAACAAAAGAATGCACTGGATTAGTCAATAGGAAAGCAATATAAATGTAATTTAATCCTATAGAAATGTTAATTTGAGGGTGTGGCTGGTATCTAAATTAAAGAAAATCAGATAAGCAGAGCAACTGGTATCCTAAATTCTAGAGTAATAGTTTAAAGAAAAGCCTACTTCCCTACATTTTAATTTTTCTTCATATAGTAATTAATTACTTTAAAGGAGCCCACTAACAGCAGTCCACAAATAGCAAATATTCCACCTATTTTTAAATTATTTTTTTCAAATCCAATAAGAAATTAGTTTCCTTAATTCTTCATATTCTGTAGCTTTGATTAATTTTAATACATTAAGTGCATGTTTCACTAATGAACAGTTATTTTTAAGTAGACAGAAATGTATTTATTATTATTATTTTTTTGAGACACTGCCTCACTCTGTTGCCTCAGGCTAGAGTGCTGTGGCATCAGCCTAGCTCACAGCAACCTCAAACTCCTGGGTTCAAGGGATCCTCCTAGCCTTCCAAGTAGCTGGGACTACAGCCACCCACCACAATGCCCAGCTAATTTTTCTATTTTTTCTTTAGAGATGGGGAAGGGGGTCTTACTCTTGCTCAGGCTGGTCTTGAACTCTTGAGCTCAAGGGATTCTCCCACCTCAGCCTCCCAGAGTAGTAGGATTATAAGAGGGGTGAGCTACCTAGCTTCATATTAATTATTCTTGAGAATTATAGATATGTAAAGCAAAAGGAATTCTGCAATGTTAAATAAGTATTTGCCACTTCTTTCCCGAAATGTTTGGTTGGAATTTAATAAAAAACAATTTTAACTCCTAATAACTCTTTCATGTAGAGTAATTTAAACTCCTAATTAACTCTTTCAGACCCAATCTCAGTGCAGTTTTGGGAAGGGACCAGGGCCTCAGAAGGATGAAAGCCTGATAATAAATGAGAAGGACGAGAAGTCTGAGAGAAATAAATGGTAATTTGAGGAAGCCCAAACACAGACATGACACAAAGTAAAAGAATCCCACCCTAGGATCTGGAAGTAGCAAGAAAATTCCAACTGCCTTTCTTCTCTGCATTCCTCAGGCCTGACTAGATGGTTCCCTTCCCTAAGTTTTGAGTTCTAACTTCTCTCTTTTTAAAAACTCAGTTTTCTTCCATATATTTCTAATTTTCATCCCATTATGATCCAGGCATCCTCTTTCCAAATTACACTGGGATCAGGCCTGTGGACAGTGCTAATGCTGCTACCATACCGAAGGATTTTATTATTAAACAAAGGAACTTGCTAAAAAATAGAACATTTCTTCATGGAAAGAAAATAATACAATTTGGTAAGATATTAATTTTTTTTCTTTTTCTTAAATTGTAAACTTTACAGTGAAATGCACAGATCTGAAGTATACAATTTGCTGAGTTTTGACAAATGGAAATACCAATCTAAACCAACACCCCAGTCAAGATGTAGAATATTTTCATCCACCCAGAGAGTTCTTTCATTTTCCTTTCAAATTAACTACACACCCCATTGGCAAACCACTTTTCTGATGTCCGTTATCCTAGAACTTCAGATAAATGGGGCCATGTAGTATATACTCTTTTGTGTCCAACTGTTTTCACAATCTATAATATCAATGTTATTGCATGTATCCATTCACTTTTTAAAAATTACTGAATAGTATTCCATCATTGTCCATTCTGCTGATGACAGACAAGTTGGGCTGTTTCTAGTTTGGGGCTACCATGAACAAAGTGGCTACAAACATGAACAGGTAAGTCTTTCTATGGACATATGCTTTTATTTCTCTTGGATAAATTCCTGAGGGTAGAATGCTACAGGTGTACAGTTAACTTTACAAGAAACAGCCACATAGTTTTTCAAAGCGGATGTTTCATAAATATCACTAGATTTTAAATAACATACTTAACATTATATTATTCACAATTACTACATATGAATAGCGTTCTCCCCCAAATGATTTTAATATGAGACAAGATATATGAATGCTGATTTTTCTTGGTAATTGGGATCCTAGGACAAGGATACATGATTGCTTCTTAAAAAAACAGATATCCGCATTTTTTGTTGTTGAAAAAAAGACACTCATATCAGCCAAGCAGTACTTTGGCAACAATATGGACACAGAGTTAAATGACTTCAAAAATTAATAGAATTTCTGATATTTAATAGTCTTTTGTTGTATCGCTTTATGATCTTTTCCTTTTCTGTCACTGAATTCCTAAGCCATCAATTACCTACACATTTTTGCTGAGATACCAAGTTATTGCTTCTTTTCTTGACTAATACCAATCTCTCAAGTCTTCTCAGGAGGGTGTCTGGCTGAGTTTACTTCACGAATCCATAGGGCAAGTGGGATGAAGTAGAGTAACAAACATGTCTTTACATATTAAATTAGGAAACTTACCCCTCTCTTGGAAACTCTTGTTTTATTTCCACCTGATGATGACTAAGGAGTTCAGCTGTTTTCGAATTGAAAACCTGAAAAACATATTGCAATAGTAGTGTAAAAATGCAGGTATTGATCAAACATGTTTAAAATTCGTCAGCAACTGAAGCTCTCATGAACTGATACAAAAAGTCCAATAAAATGGAATGCCGTAGAAAGATGTTTGACTTTCTCTGCAGAAGGAAGCATAAAAGTTACAAGGCAGCATTCAAAATAACTTCTGTTTAGATAAAAAGAAATTTATTGAAGATAAAGGTAAATTATGAGGCAATTCCTTACTCCTTCATAAACCAAAATAGCTCTGTGGTTACTGAAAAGTTAATACATTAACCAATTAATAATATAGATTTCTTTTAAGAGAATAGGAAAACAAAGAATAAAAGAGAGCTGACATTATGCTAATAGTGATGGTGTAGGGTTTTACTCTTTAGTTATCTTGGATGCAGAGATAAACAGATAAACAGGGATGTATACTATATGAACTCCTAAAGAAGTGCAGTGATGTATCTGGCTCTTATAGGAGGGAAATAGAGCCGGGGGGGGGGGGAGTGTATGCTGGCCCCATCCAGCTGAGTGTTCTCTGTGACATACTCATCATCAATTGCTGACCTTGCTATAAAACATTAAAACCAATGGATGAAGACTAACGAAGAAGTACTGTATCATTCTCCATATTTTTTATGCTAGTAAATAACACTTTTTAAAATTTAGTGGGGGGATGGGAGGGGTGGGGGAGGTCAGATCGAGGGAGGGTAAATGGTAGGATCACACCTATGGTGCATATTACAAGGGTACATTTGGGATCTATTAAGTATAGAGTATAAAAGTCTTACCACAATAATCAAATAAACAAGATGAGGTATGTATTAACCAGTGCAATGTAAATGTTCCTAATTCTATATGAAATCACCACATTGTACCCCATAAATGCATTATGTATACATGATCTATGTGTTTATGATTTTAAAAAAATTAAAATAAAAAATTTGGTAACTTTTTTGGTACGTATTGTTTTCCACCTTGTAATACCTATACTTGACAAGCAAAGTACTTACTCTTTTAGGCTAAGGATGCATATTTTAATTAAAATTAACTTCCAAAATCACTGCAGTTACAGCAGTAAGGTCACTTCCAATTAGTTGGGAAAGGGTTCTCATGCCTAGATTTCCTGTGGGAGAAAATTACCTGTTCAAAGCAGACTAAGAAAAGAGAAAGTAATGAATGAGTCCGCAACTTGCTGCCTTCCTCACTCTCCCACACACCTCCTTTCCTGGAGGAAATAATAAGCATAATGAAAGCAAGAGGGCAAATTCCGAAGTCCTTTGAGTAGAAAACATCTTACAAGTCAAAGGTTAACTTGATACTTATAAATAAAAGCACTAGGAAGAACCCCATGTACTAGCCCTGTGATTTACAACTTAGTGTTAGGGTAGGTCTCCAAGAGACCAGTTCCATTTGTCCTGTTTTATTTGCTGAAGTGTCTAGAATAATGCTTGACACAGAGGTAGTGCTCAATAAATATTTGTTGAATGTCTGGAAAATATGGTCTATTATAGGTACTTATTTTTTTTTTTTTTGAGACAGAGCCTCAAGCTGTCCCCTTGGGTAGAGTGCCATGGCATCACAACTCACAGCAACCTCCAACTCCTGGGCTCAAGCGAGTCCTCTGCCTCCGCCTCCCAAGTAGCTGGGACCACAGGCGCCCGTCACAATGCCTGGCTATTTTTTTTTTTTTTTTTGGTTACAACCATCATTGTTGTTTGATGGGCCTGGGCTGGATTCAAACCCGCCACCTTAGGTGTACGAGGCTGGCACCTTAGCCACTTGAGCCACAGGCGCTGAGCCAAATAATTTTCTTATACAAAAAAACTAATAAAAAGAACTAGGTGAGGGTGGTGCCTGTGGCTCAAAGGAGGTGGTGCGTTCAAACCCAACCCTGGCCAAAAACTGCAAAAAAAAAAAAAAAGAGGTGAAATTAGTTTTATAACACATTTATTTAAGCCAGTCTACCTACAAAGTATCATTTTGACATGTGAAAAATATAAAAAATTATTAAGGACATCTTTTTAAGGCTGGGCGCAGTGACTCACACTGTATCCTAGTACTCTAGGGGGCTGAAGTGGGAGAATCACTTGAGCTCAGGAGTTTGAGATGAGCCTGAGCAAGAGCAAGACCTCATCTCTACCAAAAATAGACAAATTAGCCAGGCATCATGAGGAGTAGCCAGGCTACTCGGGAGGCTGAGGTAGGAGGATGGCTTCAGTCCAGGAGTTTGAGGTTGCTGTGAGCTAGGCTGAGGCCACTGCACACTAGCCTGGGGCAACAGAGTGAGCTGTCTCAAAAAAAAAAAAAATGAAATGAAATGAAATGATATATTTTGTTTTTTGCAGATTTTGGGTGGGGCTGAGTTTGAACCCCCCACCTCTGGCATATGGGGCCAGCACCCTACTCCTTTGAGCTACAGGTGCCACCCCAAAAGATATCTTTTTAAAATACTAAGTATTTATGGGTGGCACCTGTGGCTCAGTGAGTAGGCCACCAGCCCCATATACGGAGGGTGGTGAGTTCAAACCGGCCCCAGACAAACTGCAACAAAAAATAGCCAGATGTTGTGGCAGGTGCCTGTAGTCCTGGCTACTCGGGAGGCTGAGGCAAGAGAATCACCTAAGCCCAGGAGTTGGATGTTGCTGTGAGCTGTGATGTCACAGCACTCTACTGAGGGTGATAAAGTGAGACTCTGTCTCTAAAAAACTAAATAAATAAATAAAATACTAAGTATTTAAAAACTGGTATATGGGTGGTGCCTGTGGCTCAGTGAGTAGGGCACCGGCTCCATATACCAAGGGTGGTGGGTTCAAACCCAGCCCTGGCACTGTAACAAATAAATAGCTGGGCATTGTGGTGGGAGCCTGTAGTCCCAGCTACTCGGGAGGCTGAGGCAAGAGAATCACCTAAGCCCAGGAGTTGGAGGTTGCTGTGAGCTATGACGCCATGGCACTGTACCGAGGGTGACAAAGTGACACTCTGTCTCCAAAACAAAAACAAAAAAACTGATATATACATATATTTCTAGTCTATCTCAATTTGGATTAGTCACATTTAAAATGATCAGTAGCCAAATGTGGCTACTGGCTATTGTACTGAATAGTAAAGTTCAAGAGGACATTTTTCCTTATATAGCTAGGTTCACATGAAGAATCATAATGAAGCTCCTGACTATTCATTTGCCTATAAATGGGCAAATGTAAAAAGAAAGCTGATAATGTTTCTGCAGGACTCCATTATGACCAAGGGTTTAACTCCACATGAGAACACATTGTCCAGTAGCAAGAATGGGTTCTTTTCAAGTAGATTTCAAAAACTGTTGTCAATTAAAGATGGCAGCAGCCATCTTGCTTTATAAAATGTGTAGCACAGTCATTTGTTTCAAAATTATATGACGGCAAGGGACAAACACCACAGAATTATAGATACTCATTTTTTTCTCCCTTTTCATGTTTAATATTCATCAAACTTAAGGTCAGTTAAAACTTCTGACATACAACCGACAGAATAGATGACTATCTTTTTAAGAAGATAAATGAAAATGAATATTTTAAGACACAAAGAGTCTCTGGGAGCTCAAAAACCTGCTTGAGATCCTCTGGCCCTGTGATTTCTAAATGTGCTCCCTGCATCTCCAGGACCCTTCAGAAGCTGGGAAAGCAGGACAGGGAGCTCCAGCTGAGCCTTGGGACTGTGTCCTACCTTAGAGTTCACATTTTGACTTCCGCTTCCAGATTTAAAGTCTTTCAGAAAAAAGCTCAACAATAGAGTTGCAAGGCAAAAACCAAATGGCAACACCAACTGAAACCTGCGGTCCTAACATATTGCTATCATGTTTATAAGATGAGAACCAAGAGATTAGACAATACTGACATATGGGACTAAATCCCAGGTTTCCTGCACATCAATTCAGTGTTCCAGTTCAAAATCATGTATTAGTATTAATGTATTAGCATTAACTAATCATGATTTTTTTTGAGAGGATGTGTGTCCATGTGGGACAGGGAGCCCAGGTGTACAGGGTGTGCAGGTGGCCGTGTGTGCACAGTGCCAGCTGCTGCTGAGAAAGGGTTAGAGGGAAGCAAGGCAGGGGCAGGGAGAGCAGCTGCAACCTGTCTGTAGTGACCAGGTGAAACACGGGATGGGCCCCACTAGGAGAGGCGCAGCAGCAGGGCGTGAGCAAAGTGAAGTGTATGTGCAGAGAGATATTTAACTCAGGAGGTACAAGAAGGAGAAGGAATAATACTCAGGGATGACGGGTTAGTGTGACTGAGTAGGCAGTGTTTACCAGACTAGGCACAGTGTAGGAGCAGTAGTTGCAAGACAGGAAGGCATACCAAAATTGCAAAGTTTGTTTTAGATAATGTGTTATTTGAGTGTTGCTGGGGCCGAGGAAGGGAGACACTCAGCAGTCAGCTGCTTCTATTTTAGATCATAAGCTTAATGAAAGCAATCCGTTCGCAGCATTTCACATGGGCTAGAAAGGCAGCGAACTTCCCGCTTGGTGTCATGTAGAGGCAAAGAGCACAGACCCCAGAGGCACACGGAAGTTGGGGAAGTCAGCCCCAATCCTGCTCATGGCAGCTGTTTGACTTTAACTTTCATGAGCCTTGACTTTTCCATTTGTGAAAAGGTTAAATAAAATCATTTATAAAGAGTATTTAGTACAGGGCAGGCACAGAGTATGCATCCAAATGATGTTCCCACTTTCGGTTGTTGCGACCATTGCTACTATTTTTATTACTATTTTATCACTATTACCACCAGCATCAACACGGGAGGGGATTAGAACGCACCACTTCTATATTCATTTCTAAGCCCAAATCATGTTTCAATTCCAGATTTTGTTTTGAGGTAAGGGCAATTTAAGAAGAAAGAAGGAAAGGTTAATCAGGAAAAAAAAATTAGCACAATGAAGATGGGTAGAATATAGTCAAAAAATGTTACCATTACTTGCTGCTGCTATTGCTACTTCACTGTTACTACTATTACCTACAAGTGGTAGCATTATAATTGGGAGTCACCAGCTATATCTCCTACCTCTGTGCCCAAACTATGACTCAATTCCAGATTTAGAGAGAGAGAGTCAGAAAGTAAAGACATAAGGAAAATTGTTTTTATTGGAAACGTTTAAAAATAACCTTCTGAAATGATATATGCATTCTCTGTCCTTAGAGTCATGGAGAGATGAAATGCTCTCCTTACTAAGTAACTGTCCAGTGGGCTTGCCTCACTCATCCTATAACTAATTCAGCTGTCCCATCATAAACGTGCACGTTCATTTCCCTCCCCATGTGATTTCCCTGCTAGTCTACTCTTCTATGGCACATTAAACTTTACTATGTGATAAGACATTATTCAGGAATGTGAACTCTCTCTCAAGAACACCATGATACTACATAAATTAGAAAGATCAAAAAATAAAAATACTAGCCCAAATATGTTACACTGCAAATTTGACCGGAAAAGGCCTAATAGTCTCTTTCAACAAACCACAGAAGTAAAGAAAACACAGCAAACAGCATTACATTTTTCTTAAAAATGAAATTGTAGTAAATGGTGTATGGATACATCTAAGAAAGCCAAGTTGCCAATGTTAGCTTTTCCCCAAACCCTCCGAATTTTAGCTCCCTATACTTTACATCTAAGCATTCTAATCAACACATCTGAGTCTTTATAGACCCTTCACTGCTGATTTCAATTCATATAATGAGCACCTACCACATGCCAGATGCCAGGCCTTGGGGAAAGAAAAAAAAGACACGAGGCTGGGTGGATTGCCTGAGCTCACAGGTTCCAGACCAGCCTGAGCCAGAGCGAGACCCTCCCTCTAAAAAATAGCTGGGCATTGTGGCAGGTGCCTGTAGTCACAGCTACTCGGGAGCCTGAGGCAAGAGAATCACTTGAGCCCAAGTGTTTGAGGTTGTTGTGAGCTATGATTCCATGGCACTCTACCGAGGGTGACAAACTGAGGCTCTGTCTCAAAAAAAAAAAAAAAAAAAAAAGAACACTATTCTGTACCTTAAGGAGCTCAAAATTGAAAGGTCTGAACACTTAGTCTTGTGAGAGAAGAGGACAAGAGAGGGTGGCAGCTCTCTAATGAGAATGAGAATGTGTTCACCCCACTTGAGTAATGTGATGAGCAAGAAAACAAGCAAGTATGGTGGGGAATGAAATAAACAATAGAATCACAACTCAGTTAGCACAAGAGCGGCCTCATTCCAGCTACGAGCCAAATTAGTTTTAACAAATTTATTGTTCATTAATTTCCCTGGCCTATAATGGGTGCTTAATATGTGTTAAATAGCTATATGAAAGAGGAAATCCATCCTTATAAGATCTCTAAGTATGATGAGACTTCTGGGGCCAAGGCAATGTTTCCTGCCAAAACAAGCACGGAACTACAATTCTAGTCATTCTTCATATACACTGGCTGTCGAGAAAAAATGATTATGCAACCATTATCTACAGTGACACACCTGAGCCCTGCCCAGGACCCAATGAATCTGAGTCACAAGAGGATCATAACCTGTAGAACTCATTCAAAGGCAACATTTTTTATAGACTGTGAAACCAATGTATGTTTTTCTTGGTGAAGATTCATTCATTTATGACCATAGTCAGAACTGACATTTGATTGATAGGTGGGAAGGTGGCCTTACCCCATTCTCTCAACTTCCCTTCACAATACTCCAGGCAGCTAGGAAGCCCAGGCAGTGTAGTTAGGAGGACTAGCTTAAGAGGGTAACAGATTTGGATTTGAATCCTCAGCCACAGCCTAATCACCTGTGTAAAGGAGCTTACTAATAACCATCTACATCGTGATAACGAAGATTGTTACGAAGATTAAATGAGACAATGCCTCAACACAGTAATTGACACATTTCATGTCACAATGCATTCCAAGCCTTTCTTTTAAAAACAATCATTCAACATAAGGGGGAAAAATTAAGTTACCAAAGTAAAGAAGGAAGTTGACAGTTCATGCTGAAACTTTTGTCTTATAAAGAAACAGCCCCTCCTTAAAACCTGTTACACTAATTCTCTTTCCAAGAAGTTTCTATTCTGTAATTTGAGTAACCACGTGCTAATTCATTTTCCTTATCAGATAAATTGGGAATTTTCCTTTAGTACAAAGCACATGCACAGGGTCCTAAATTAATTCTTTGACAGTCTGACAAATAAACAAACAGTTTCCAAAATCACAGCGGTACTACTAAAATAGCAGAAATGAAGTAATTAAACATACCAAGTCAGAAATTTTACGATTTTTTTTGACAAGTAAAGAAAAAAAAACAGAATCAAAATTCAGTTGAGGGCCAATTGTAGTGGCTTATACCTGCAATCCTACCACTCTGGGAGGCTGAGGCAGGAGGATTGCTTGAATTCAGGAGTTCAAGACCAGCCTGAGCAAAGCAAGACTCCATTTCTACTAAAAATAGAAATAAATATTAGCTGGGTGTGGTAACACTTACCTGTAGTGCCAGCTATCCAGAAGACTGAAGAAGCTGGAGGATTGCTTGGGCCTAGGAGTTTGAGGTTGCTGTGAGCTAGGCTGATGGCCATGGCACTCTAGTCCAGGCAACAGAGGGAGACTCTACAAATTCAGTTGACTTATTAAAGAGAAATAAAAATCTATTAAGTAAACATGTATAAAGTGATCCCTCACCTTTGTATTCCATAAAACATCTTGGTCAACATGACAAATGACTTAAAATGAGGTCTTTGCTCCCAAATTCAGCTGGTATACAATCATAATACAAGGGAGAAGGTGATAAAAGTTATTAATAGAGTTATAAAAAAGTGCTAAAGGTAGGGGGAGAAATTCTGGCTAGGGGTTTGAGGAAAACTTATAAAAGATGGTAGTTGAGCCACTAGAGGTAGAGTAGAATTTTTTTTTTTTGAGACAGATTCAGTGTGTCACCCTCAGTAGAGTGCCATGGCATCACAGCTCACAGCAACCTCCAACTCTTGGGCTTAAGTGATTCTCTTGCCTCAGCCTCCCAAGTAGCTGAGACTACAGGTGCCCACCACAATGCCCAGCTATTTTTTGTTGCAGTTGCCACTGCTGTTTTAGCTGGTTGGGGCTGAGTTGGAACCTGCCACCCTTGGTATATGGGGCTAGCGCCCTACCCACTGAACCACTGGTGCTGCCCCATGGTAGAGTAGAATTGCAAGAAGCAAACATGGCAGAGCTATTTTCCTCAGATGAAATAGCATGAACCAACTTTATTGCCTTAGGGAAGAAAGCTAACATTGCTAGCAGAGAAAAAGGAAGAAAGTTTGGAGAGGTTACTGGTCTTGTGAAAGTTGAGTTATATATGCAAATTTAGTGAATAATGGTCAGGAAATTATTTAAATTATCTTTAACTGTATAAGCTTCCTTCTGACATTCTTATCCACTTTATTCTTTCCTGAGAAGGTAAGCAATTATTTTTGAGTCATAATTACAACGTGGAACAATATGACTAGAATAACTCCTGGGAATCATCTTGTGATTAAAGCACTTATTCAGCAAATCTTTTATCTGCATTTCTCAGGGAGTGGTTTAGCAACCTCTTTCCTTATAACTAAAGGAAAAAAACACCTTGCTAAACATTCCCAAGTTTTTCTCTACTTCAGACAAGATCTCTGAGTCTTTTATCTGCTCTAGAGCATTCTTTCACAGTTATTTCTCAAGGAACAGGCAACTTTCTGGATCAACTTTTAGCTATCATTTTCTAACCAGGATGGGAATCTTCTGAATTTGCCCTTTAGCTTAGTCATTGAGATCATGCCATATAAAGCCCAGTAAACAGGACTCAATTTTTGAAGGCTCATGTTTGCATCACACACAGAACAATTGATTGTGACAATATGAAGTTGATTAATTTCTTCTTCATCACTGCAGAAGGATGTCTTTGGGGCAACAGAAGCTGAGGGACCAGGAACAATCTGCTGTAGGCAAAGAAGATTGCTGAGCTACATGCACAGAAATAATAAAGAGTGAAAAAGAGGGTAAAGACATTCAGGCTGTTTCCTAAAAATTAAGTCTACAAGGTTATGAAATATTTACCCACTTTCATATAGAGCAAAAACTATATAAACTTTACAATTGCTATGCTTAGTTTGGCCTCCATAATGCTTTTGGAACTAGTTGCCAACATTGAAAAGTCAGAAGATTTCATTACCAGCTTTACTTAAAGAATCTGAAGATCTGGCAGCACTGGGCTTGCATTCCTCCTGGGCAACTACTGGCTGTGGGGTTGGCCTAGGTATCTCTCCAGTTTGCTTCCCCCTTTCTACTACCTGGCCTCTGCAGGTACTTTTGTGGGCAATTCTTGAATATGGCTTTAAAAATCAATCTATAATTAGCTGGCACACATGTCTTAATGGTCTTTCCTGGCTCAGCGCCTATAGCTCAACCGGCTAAGGCGCCAGCCACGTACACCTAAGGTGGCGGGTTCGAATCCTCAGCCCGGACCCGCCAAACAACGATGGCTGCAACCAAAAAATGGCCGGGCGTTGTGGTGGGTGCCTGTGGTCCCAGCTACTTGGGAGGCGGAGGCAAGAGACTCACTTGAGCCCAGGAGTTGGATGTTGCTGTGAGCTGTAATGCCACAGCACTCTACCCAGGGGGACAGCTTGAGGCTCTGTCTCAAAAAAAAAAAAAAAAAAAAAAAGGTCTTTCCTAAGTTGGGAAGATGGTAGTGAGATTGTGTTATTTTATATATTAATGAAATCCAGTTGAGCAGACTTTCTTATGATTCAGTATTACTTTATAAACGTTTAATGAATATAAGACAAAGTGAAACCTGCCCTGAGTGATCAAAAGATAAACGCAAGAAATAGTAGAACTATGTCTTGGCTGCTCAAACAAGGGTAAGTCATTATTTTTGGGGGAGAGGGGAGACAGAGTCTCACTCTGTCACCCTCGGTAGAGTGCTGTGAAATCATAGCTCACAGCAACCTCAGACTCCTGGGCTCAAACGATTCTGTTGCCTCAGCCTCCCAAGAAGCTGGGACTACAGGCACCGGCCATAGCGCCTGGCTATTTTACAGGTGGGGTCTCCAACTCAGGCGATCCACCCACCTCGGCCTCTCAGGTGCTGGGATTACAGGCTTGAGCGACCGTGCCGGGCCAAGAATAAGTCATTAAATAAGATTCAAACTAAAATTGGGCTAAATGCTTCTCACTTTAGAGGAGCTTTTGTCAGGATCAAAGCACAAATGCCCACTAAGCTGAACTTTGAAAAAATATATATGTTGTATATATGTAATATATATGTATAGACATACACACACGTTTGTATATATGTATAGATATACACGTTTGCCTGTATGTGTATATATACACACATACTAAATAACGCAGGGAAGAATGATTTGAGGTATCAAGAAGTGAAGAGGGAGCTAAACAATCACTAAACATTAACATCAACTTTCCAGGTTGGTCAAATGTTCATTGAGGGCATAGGCTTTTATCTGAAAACATTCATTTAAATCTTACTGAATTCAATGCTAGATCAGTTTAAGAGCAAGTTTTCTAATTGCACAAAAGAAATTTATCAGCAGAGTCACTTAAATAGCACTCTTTTATGGTAAAACTGTGTAGTCATAAAGAGGTAAATAAAGAGAAACAGAATTTCTCTCTCACGTTATGCTGTGAAGATTAGAGGACAATCATTTGTTTGTTTGTAACCGGCAAAGAATCAGAACTGAAATTTGCGAGTCTTGGAAATTAAATAAAGATTCTGGCAAAAGCAATGTAGTGTGACTGTTTCCTAATTTGTTCTGCCACCTCCCTCAGTGTTCAACCCTCCCTTCTGTGGGAGAGGATGACAACGCATCATCACGCTAATACTTAATTCGTCTACTGCTGGAAAGGACGCGCTGTGTTAGGCTACCACAGCCGTGACACAGCTTTCCCTCCATCCAAGGACGTCCTGAGCTTCACAGGCCAAATGCTCCTGAGGAAGACCGCTGCAGCGGTCACTGTGGCCACCTGTCCCCTGTTGCGGGAGGGTCGCTCTGCGCGGATGCTCCGAGAATCCTAGCTCCCCTTGGAAGAAGAGTCCCTCCATAAGAAAGTGACCCGACTCCACCACCAAGGCTGAGACTATTCAACTCGACCGCGGGGGTCGTGAGAGGCCGAAGTCCCCCAAGCCCGGGTGGGGCAGCCCCAGCGTGGCAGGTCCCGCTATGGCCTCCCTCCCTTGCCCAGCGGTCGGGGCTGAGGTACCGGGACCGAGAGACGGGAGCCGGGAGAGGCGCAAGATGGGGACGATACACACAGTCCCCTCAGTTCCCGGGCTCCCGCCCCGGCTCAGAGCCTCTTCACGTGTCACCCTGGGCTCACCAAAAAGCGCGTTGAGCTGGTGCCCTGGTCCACTGCCCCCACCAACGGCCCCAAAACTGCTTTCTTCGCGGCTGCCATGAAACCAGCTTCAGGTCGGCCGGCGATTGCGGCCGGTTTCCCGGGTGACGGCGGCGGGCGGGGGAGGGGCAGGCGACGAGTGGAGAGAGCGAAGCGGGTAGCGTCCGCTGAACGCTCGGACCGCGCTAAGGCGGCCCCTTTACCCGCGCGCCGACTTCTCACCCCGCCCCTTTCAGCGCAGGCCCCGCCCACCACCACGGCTCTGAGGGCGTGGCCGAGGGGGGGCGCTGTCTGCCCGGTCGGCCAATTAACGAACACGGAAAGAGGTTGAAGGTTCGGACAATCAGAGGGCGGTGAGACGTCACGGGGGCGGGGCCTGGGCGCGGTGGAGGCGGTGGCCCGCGCAGTAGGTCACGTGGGAGGTTGGCGTGCAGGCTGCGGAGCCATCCATCTGCAGGGCTGAGGACCGAGGCTGTTGTCACTCACTGGCAGGGAGCGTCACTGGCCAGCCGAAAGAGCTCACTTTCACCCATGCCCTCGGGCTCTCCCCCGCGAATAGGTTCCAAAGTGCAGAACTGCTTGTTCCCTGCGGTGGGCTTTGCAGAACACTACGTGAGTCTCTGTGTAAACTGACCCCACCCGGCCTTCCCGCGCTTCCCACGCCCCGCCCATCTCCCCCGCACTTGGACCCTGATAATAGTAATAATTCCTTTTGCGTAGTACAGTGACTGACCCCGTGTAGGGTCACCTAAGGAAGCAACGCGAATCCCTCATCTTTGTAGGCTTTTCAGGGACTGGGAACGCGAAAGTTCTTTCGGTTTAGCATTTAAAGGAAAGCACTCAAAATCAACCTCCCCGAGTTCCTCAATCGGACCATTCAGGCTGTAAGCTCCCGGCACCTCCCTGTCCTGACGCGCTCTTGCTCTTCATTTGGCCTAATGGTGGTGTCCCCTCCCCCCCCCACGCCATTTCCTTTCCTTCCATTAACTACTGAGGATGCGGAGACAAAGAAAAGGGACTCTCACTTGACCTTGAACTTACCTTGTCAGTCTCTTTCTGGGTCTTGTGTTCTAGGGGCTTTCAAACTTTGGACCAGTACCTACAGTGCGAAATAGTTTACAAAATAAATCGTGTGTGAGTTGTGTGTGTATATAATAGTTACATATATAAATCCATTATATTGAAAAATGTTTCCAAAACAATGTTTTGTCTTTCCTTGGTATGCATTCTGTATTTTTATTCTATAGCATATCATATTTTTAGAAATGCTAGTTGGAAATCACTAAATTGCCTACAGAAATCACTATATTTTCTGTCAAGTTCACAAGCACTCTAGTATTTCAACTCTCATTTCTTTCCATCCCTTTGTTGTAGAACATCATTTCTATACTTTTCCTTTCTTATCCTACTCTACACCACCTCCTTTGTCCATCTTTGTGTTTATATAGTTTTACCACATTTACTCTGGAAGCAAATTTTCTATACTCTGTCTGGACATCAGATTCTAGTGTTCCAGATGAGGCCTGCTTATGAGCATGCTGGACTTGATAACTATTGACAAATTGGCTTGCTTTAAGATAGGGGCACAAATGAGTCAGTATTTCTCAATTTCCTAGAAGAGAAAATTGAGGAGAAGAGGCCAACTTGCCCCTAAAAACCATGAAAGGCATTAATTGAGTGAATGATATAGAGAAAGATTTCCTGGCTTCTAGAAGGCAGTAAAAACAAAGCCACCAAACCTACCACATTGATCCATTAAAAAAAAAAAAATCCCTGACCATGTTTGAACTTTCACATACTTTTGACTTTCCCATTCTAACAGGACAGCAAATTATTTGTTTAGCAGAACAGTGGGATCAGAATTTAGACATTTAAGAATAAATAGGGCTAGAAGTACACAAGAGATTCTTAAATTTATTGATCCTGTGGTTCTTACAATAATGTGTATTCCACACCAAATACCAATAATGTGTATTGAGGAATACAATAATGTGTATTCCTTTCACCAAAACGAAACTGAAAAGCCAAAATAGTTTAGCTTTTAGGAGTCACTTCTAAGCACTCTATTAGAGATCAAGGAAGGGGTCCTAAATAGAAAGAGGAGCTCAGCCTATCTCAAATCCACACTCTAAATATTAATCTGAACTCTTATAGGTCTATTTTCTCATATCTTTTCAGAAGTATCTTGGGTTTTTTATCTGTAGATTTAACCAACTGCTAATGAAAAGTGTTTTTAAAAAAGCATAACAATAAAAATAATACAAATAAAAAATAATGGGGTAACAGCTATTTACATAGCTTTTACATTGCACACGTATTAGACATTATAACTAATCCAGAGATGATTTAAAATATGGAGAGGGGGATGTATGTAAGTTATATGCAAATACTAGGCCATTTTATATAAGAGACTTGAGGATCCATCAATTTTGGTATCCTGGGGGCTGGAAAGTGAAGTGAGGGAATGGAGAGGTAGGTGGAGGGGGTGCTGGGGAACCAATCCTCAAGGACACCGAGGGACTTTTGCTTGCCTTTTCTCACCTGTTGAAGCCCCAGCTGCAGTCTGAAACCTCTATGTAAATGTAAAAATCAACCAATAGATACTCTGATGCCATTTTTCATGCTATCATTGAAAGAGTTGCCAGTAACAAGGGGAAATCAGGCCCAGAGAGCATAAGTGACACACATATCTGAGACCAACCAGCGGCCTCTGGCAGAGAATTTCATTCTCTTTTGACATCAGACCTAGTGCCCTTTCAACAGCAGCCAGAGGGAAAGGAAGCTGAGAGACATTAGGATGGAAAATGGATGAAAAAGGAGAATATAGGATGCCGGTCCACTTCCCCACCACCCATCCCAGATCTGAAGGCAAAGCAGTGGAAACATCATCTGATGTTGGCCCTACCATTCCATGCTTAAGTTTCATGAGCTTAAATAACTCCTTTCTTTCCATGGCTTCCTTTCTCTTATTTGCAAAATAGGAAAAATATAACTCACACAGAAGTGTTAATGTGAGACTTAAATGATGTAATGTCTGTGAAAGCACCATATAAGCACCTGAGAGGCTGAGGTAGGTGGATTGCCTGGGCTCACAGGTTCAAGAACAGCCTGCGCCAGAGTAAGATCTCATCTGTAGGAGCTACCTGTGAGAAATATTTTGGCAATAAGGGATTGGGGAAGGGATTTAACATCATTGGCTCTCATTAGTGAGATGCATGAGAGTATGTACATCATTGGTTTGCAGTCTCCATACCTGTGGCGTAGGCAGCTACCGGATTACTTCGAGAGAAGTTAGCCAGGGCTTGTCCTTTGGCTCTGCTTCTTGCTTGGAGGACCTCTGATTGGCGCTCCACTACTAAGACTGCTGCTGAGATGCTCGCTCTTAATATTGACTTCTAAGGTGCTTCAGCACCTGAGACCTGAAGTAGACCTACCCCGAGTAAGATGGTGCAGTGGCCTGCGTCCAGACATTTGAGTGGGCTGGGCCAGAGACCTAGTGTCCAGGCTCCAACGAGGCCCTGGGTCAGGGCCAGAGACATGGCGTCTCGGGTCCTGACACTCATCTCTAAAAATACCCGGGTGGACCAGGATGGTAGCTCACACCTATAATCCTAGCACTCTGGGAGGCCAACACGGGTGGATTGCTTGAGCTCAGGAGTTCGAGACCAGCCTGAGCAAAAGTGAGATTCCCCCCATCTCTACTAAAAATAGGAAAACTGGCTCGGCGCCTATAGCTCAACCAGCTAAGGCGCCAGCCACGTACACCTAAGGTGGCGGGTTCGAATCCCCAGCCCGGACCCGCCAAACAACAATGACGGCTGCAACGAAAAAATAGCCGGGCGTTGTGGCGGGCGCCTATGGTCCCAGCTACTTGGGAGGCGGAGGCAGGAGACTCGCTTGAGCCCAGGAGTTGGAGGTTGCTGTGAGCTGTAATGCCACAGCACTCTACCCAGGGGGACAGCTTGAGGCTCTTTCTCAAAATAAAAAAAAAAAAAAAGTTCTAACATTAAGCACTATGCTCTTTTCTGACTACTGAATTGCTTGCTTCCTTTATTCACCATTTTTCCTGGTTCAGTGGTCAATCTAGTTAAGTGTTTTGGTCAATGTACAGCTGGGACTTCTGGTTCTTGTTTTGTTTTCTAACAAGGAAAACAAAAGAACAGGCATAATGGAGTTAAAAGGAGTTGTAAAGGTCATAAACACTCTGTTAATGCTTATCACCTTTTGCCAAGTAATTGTACAGTCTTTGCTCAGACACCTCCAGGGCCAAACGAGTTCAGTAATGCTGAAGCAGCCCTGGCTCTTAAAAATTACAAAATTATGCCTCCTCATAATTTCTACCCGTTGGTCCTGATTCTCAGACACACATAACATAGGTCCAACTCCCCCATATCTGAAGGCAGACGGCTCTCATGTCTGTCATCTCTATTTAAATTTTCTCTTCTCAACCATGCTGATATGGTAGGGAGATAAATGCAGCCCCAGGGTACTTACACAGACACAGGTGTTATACAGGATGCTCAAGCAGTCCTTGGACATTTCATCGCTTACTAAAAATGAAAGGGGAACAAATGGTTATTCTCCTCATTGAAAAGACAGTATTAATAGTATTACATTTTTCAACATAATCTCTTTCAAGACAATTATTTTCCTTATAGCATATATCCTTCCAACCGTGTCTACCAGAGATCTTCATAGTGCCCATCACAACCTACAGACCCATTTGCTTATCACCTTCTGGTTTGGTGCAATAGCCATTTTCTTATTATTCTTCACCATTTCAACCCACTGTGATGCTGTCATTTAACTAATCCATTTTCCCTTTGTGTCCTGCTTAGGATATATCCAGCGTTTGGGGAGAGGGTTTGCTATTAAATGGACCACAAATAAGCAACTTTATATATATGTATATATATGTAGTCTTTTTATGCTTGTATCGAACTGGTTCCTCAAGACATATTTTCAAAAGCGGAAAATATATCTTAAATCCGAAGTATAAGCATCTTAATTGCTCGTTAGAAATGTCCATTGAGCTGGGTGTGGTGGCTCATGCCTGTAATCCCAGCACTCTGGGAGGCCAAGGAGGGTGGATTACTTGAGCTCAGGAGTTTAAGACCAGCCTGAGCAAGAGCTGAGACCCCATTTCTAAAAAATAGCCAGGCGTTGTGGTAGGTGCTTGTAGTCCCAGGTACTTGGAAGGCTGAGCAAGAAGACAGCTGCAGCTCCGGAGTTTGAAGTTGCTGTGAGTTATAACATCACAGCACTCTACCAAAGATGACAAAGTAACATTCTGTCTTGAAAAAATAAAAAAAGAAATTTCCATTGAAAAGTCTACTAGCAAACAAAGATGCTATGTGTATCACTACATGCTGTGTTCAGTGTTTTGTTGTTATTTGTGTTGAGCAAACTGCTTTCAATGTCTAACCTACTACTAATTCCAAGAAAGCATATGCTACCTCCCTATGAGCAGAAGCAAGAGAGAAGCACAAAAAGGAAACTTAATTTTCATGACTCCAAAACCAGAAGATGAGGAACTGAGTATGAACCATGAACCAAGTGTTTTGTTTGGGATGGCTCTGATTTTCAAAAACTGTTTCGAGGTACTCCCATTCAGCTAGCTTGACCAGATGGGCTGCCTCATATTGTCCTGAGACACTGCTGATACCCTGTAAGCCTCCATCACTACCTTTCCTTTCTTTCTTTCTTTCTTTTTTTTTGTTGAGACAGAGTCTATGTTGCCCTTGGGCTTAAGTAATTCTCTTGCCTAAACCTCCCTTATAGCTGAGACTACAGGCACCTGCCATAACACCTGGCTATTTTTTGTTGTAGCTGTCATTGTTTTTTTTTTTTTTTTTTTTTGAGATGGAGCCTCAAGCTATCCCCCTGGGTAGAGTGCCATGGCATCACGCTCACAGCAACCTCCAATTCCTGGGCTCAAGCGAGTCTCCTGCCTCAGCCTCCCAAGTAGCTGGGACTACAGGCACATGCCACAACGC
>CAUYTI010113031.1:0-27216 GCA_963575145.1 Galago senegalensis | reverse complement strand
AAGCGAGTCTCCTGCCTCCACCTCCCAAGTAGCTGGGACCACAGGCGCCTACCACAACGCCCAGCTTTTTTTTGGTTGCAGCCATCATTGTTGTTTGGCAGGTCCGGGCTGGATTCGAACCCGCCACCTTAGGTGTATGTGGCTGGCGCCTTAGCCGCTTGAGCCACAGGCACCGAGCCAAAATATATAAGTTCTTAAATAAACCATTAAAAACATGACCACTTGAGCTTGATTTAGGTATTTCACAATGTGCACATAAATCAAAGCACCATGTTGTATACAAAAAATATTTTTTAATTGAGAAGTGAAAATTGTATATAAGTTTTTAGAAGTATGATCCACTTAAAACTGATAAATTAGATGTTTTCAAAACTAAAATCTCCTACTAGTTATAAAACACTATTAAAAGATAAGTCACAAACTAAAAAAAATTATTAGAAAAAAATTCCCTGACAAAGGACTTTTATCTAGAACACAGAATTAATTCTGTTAAAAAAAAAAATAGCAACCTCTCCCCACTTCATCTCAAAATAGGTAAAAGATTGAACAGACATTTTACCAAGAGAAGTATATGGATAGCAAATAACAAACAGATGTGCAGTACTTGTAGTCATTGAGAAAATGCAAATTAAAACTTCATTAAGATGCTACAATACACCTGTCAGGAAGAAGGGAGAGAAGGAGAGAGAGGGGACAGAAGGGAAAGGGAGACAGAGGTTGGGAAGGAAGGAAAGGGAAAGAGACTGATTGATCCAGTAAAATCAACAGCTGGTGAGACTGTGGAACAACTAGAACTCTCAAAGATTGCTGATCAAGGCAAAAATTGGTACAGCTACTTTGGAAAGTAGTTTGGCCATTTCTTATAAAGGTAACAAGTATATACTTTCCCTATGACTCAGCAATTCCACTCATAAGAATTTGCCTTGGTAAAATAAGAACTATGTATGGTAAGAGGCAACACACACACCAACATTTTCCTCAGCTTTATTAATCATCTCCTATGATGGTTAATTATATGTGTGAACTTGACTGGGCCCCGGAGTGCCCAGTTATTTGGTCAAACATTATTCTAGAGGTGTTGATAGAGATGTTTTTAAATACAATTAACACTTAAATCAGCAGACTGAGTAAAGCAATTTGTCCTCCCTCATACCCTTTATAAGAAATCTTTATATATTTTAATATTTATATGTTTATTTATATTTATGTACACAAACTCATACTTATCCTATCAGTTCTGTTTCTCTGGAAAACTCTGACTAATACAATTCCCCAAATTGGAATTCACCCACGTGTTTATCAATTTGTGAAGGGACAAGCAAACAGTGGTATATTCACAAAGTGGAATTCTACTCAGGTGAAAAGGAAGGGACTTGGCTGGTAGATGCAATAATATGGATGAGTTTCAAATGCATTATGTTAAGTGAAGGGAACTGGACTTAAAAGGCTACAGATTATATAGTTCTATTTATATGGCATTCTAGTAACAGTCAACACTGCAGGGAGAGAAAACACATCAACAGTCCCTGGCAATCTGAGGTCAGAAGGGGTGGGGGTTGTATTCACAGGGACACGGGAAAACATTTTACAGAGATGGAAATGTTCTGTGTCTTAATTGTAGCATAGTTACGTGACTGAAAGTGTTGTGAAACCTCAGTACACTAAAAAAGTGAAATTTTTACTGTATGCAAAATAATATCTCAAGAAAAACCCCTCTTAAAGATTGATATTATAAGTGAAATTATGCATTGATATGAATTTAAAACCATACAATAAATATGATGTTACTTATCAGTTGGACTTTCAGGCGAGATTTTGTTTGAAACAAAATCTTTCTGTTGAAAAAACACATTACAACGGAGAGTAAAATGTATGCCAAAAATGTCTAAAGAAGTATCTATGTTGTAAAGAGAGACAATTCTCTGAGTTCTTTGAGGTATAATTTAACATTTTTCATCAATACTGCAGCATTTTCACTCCTATGGCCCACTTTCCAAAGCTTTCTCTTTCTAGATCAGGTCCAGGATAGGATTAATAGTAATGGTCTAAAATGACACTGCTGAGTTTAGCATCATTCTGACATCACAGCCACAGGACATGTGTCCAGGGGAATGAATGGTGGCCAAAAACTCAGTGTCAAGAAGAATGTCATGTTACTTTAACACTATGAAGAAATGTCCCGCTTCCCCCTTTTACCTCCCTTTCTTTCCCTTTCTCAGAATCCATTTTCTATCACATTCCTTATGATGATCTGATTTTCTCATAGTAGTTGATCAATAAATTCTTCCGAATTAAAAAGTTCCTAATATTCTGCTTTTGTAAGGAAAGGATGTTCCAATGTCTTCTACTCACAGGCCAACTCGAAGATTTGTTTTTTAATTAGTGTTTTTCTTAAAGTAATCTTCAAATAAGAGGATCAGTAATAGGTTAAAAGAGTACCTTGAGTTTTCTTCTTGTAAGTAGTAGATTTGTATTTATTTCTTAGTTACAGGGACCACCACCTATCAAAACAGTCTATTCCACAGTGCAATTAGAACACTTCCTTCTGTACTGAATAGATTCCCAAAGATTAATAAGGACTTCCATCAGTATAGTAAGCTGCAAATTCTTCCTCAGGTTCCTTAATTCTATAAAATGAGAACAATGTTTCTGGTTTTGTGGCCTAATGCATTTTTCATGGGAAGTGCAAAAAATTCAGAAGAAAGTTCCGAAGAAAAAGAAATATTGCAGGCTTTATATCATGTTGGACAAAACTAACAACAACTACCTGGGGTAATGGGGTGCTGTCAATCAGAAGCTATGAGCACAACCCTACGTCCTCCATGTAGAAGGTTATGTGTTTGCTTAGAAGGTAGTGGCCTTAAAGGAAAGGGCAAATGCATTGTGGCTAAGTAAATTGCAACCTTGCTTCTACTTAAACTGCATTGAATAGGAACCACATATCATGAGAAGGCACATTAAAATAAATGATTCTTGCATCATACCATAAAGAGTCAGGCTATCATGTATGAACAAGACATACCAATGTTTATGTTGAGTTTATTCTCAATTTTTTTCCTACAGATTCATTAACAGGTAACTCTTTTGTCTACTTTAAAAGTACTTACAACCTGTTTTTTTCTTACATCTTTTTCATCACCCCCCACCCCAACCCCAGCAACAAAAGTAGAACACCGGCCTTAACTCCACCCCCTCTTCAAAATAAACTTCCCCACCATGTTCACTGACGAATGTTGCTCCAAAGGATTTGCAGTTACATTTGTCTTTGTATCTTTATCATGCTTTCTGTGTAATCTCTCAAAAATCTAGCTTAGGTCACCGCCACTATATCAAGAATGCTCACACAAACAGCTAAGGGCTTCCTAAATTACCTAATTTGGTGCATTTTTCCTCATTCTCCTTTGGAATTGTTCACAGCTCAACTTCAAAAGTAGGCTCTCCTGGCTTCTCTAACAGAACAAGATCCTGGTCCTTGTCCTACCTTTGAGATGACCTTGCTCACAGTGTTACCTTTGCTTTCCCTTTTTACCTCCTAAATATGTCAGCTTTATGAGGACTTACGTTTTGGTTTCCTTTGTTCACTGTTCTATCATCTGTGTAGCAGGGATAGGCCAATGGATGAATTTTCTAATGTCCCTAGCTGACTCCTAGAAATCCCTAACACCGTGCACTCATGACTGCTGGGTGTAGTTAGCAACAGAAAAAGGCAGCGAGGAGGAACTATTAAGTAGTGTCTGTGAAAGGCCTGTTACATCTATGATTAAAAACTTTGATTTGTATGATTACGGCCATGACTCCTCACCAAGGTCATAGCTGATGAGTGCTTAGCTCATAGTGACTACATTCTTTCCAACAACCCCCATGAAATCCTAGCCACTCATATGTCCAAAGTTACAAGGCCACCTCCCCACAGACATGATAAGTTTGTTTTGTTTAGTGACCCTCCCAACTGGGTTATCTTACAATATGCCCAAGGACCAGACAAAAATCAACAAATGAACTGACCACAAATGAGACAAAAATAAACATTCTACATCAAAGATATTAATATTGCCATCACTGTGAGTATATAGCATGTTTATTAGTAGGAATTTTTATGGTTTTAAATGTATTCCCATTTCAATATCATCAAAGAATCAATGGAGATGCTTCATTCCACCTGCGTCCAAGCATGAGTTATGTTTTCCAATCCTCCTTCACTGAGATAAACACCAACATGAGGGGAAGAGGGGGTCACAGAAATGCCTGAAGCAACAATAAAAGCCTTGGAATAGCACCCGTAGTAATGTGGGAGACAGACCTATTCCTTTTGCTGGTAAGGCTCTTTTGGTTTCTGTATATAAGCAATTGTGCTCACTTAAACGTCTCCAGCTATGGATCCATCTATGTAAGAAGGGGCAGCTCTGTGCCTTCTTCTGGAACTGTCTTGTCTCATTTGGAATACCTACAGGGGAGGGCGTCCATGGACTGATGGAGTATAAATAGTAAAGTGGACCATGACACCTACGCTCATAGGCCTGGAAACAACAGTGGACTTGGAATAAGGGGACTTTGGAGTAACTCAGGAATTCTAAAACTCCACGGAAAAGATGCCTTGACCACAGGGCATCAATACTCATCATTTTTAGAAATAGTTTTGGTAAAGTGTCACACTGATTTATTTGAGCTCACAAACATCTGAAAAAACTGATCCCTTCTTTGTGTAAACATGGATTAAGGAAAATGTAAATCTCCCATCTAGATTTATTTTTTAATAGGGATTCTAATTATATATTTATAAATCTAGGGTGCTCAATGCCTTAAACAGTTAAGAGAATAAATGAGATTTGGCAGAACATTTGTTCCGATTACTAGATGTTTGATGATACTTGGAACATCAAAATGCATGTGAAATTACACTCCAGCAAGATACAGCATAACTTGGAAAGGATCAGATCCCATCCTGACTTGATTCTTTTCCTCTGGAATATAGACAAACCACATTCTTCTCCACTCCCCCTCGACTACACTGTATTACTTTTGATTGATATTCATCTCCATAATTGATGCTTCTTGAAAGGATAATTGTTAGGAGAATCACATATTTTAGTTTTTCCCAGTAGTTGAAGATATGAATTTAAATCAGACTTATTCCCTAAACAATCAAACATTGGATATAATTGATGAAATATTTTCAAAATAAATGTGTTTCTATATAAGTTTAAATGTCACTTCAAATTTAGTTTAATGGAGGGCTATTGATAGCTGCATTTTCCCCTCAGTGATTTTTCTACTTTAAAGGTCACAGCTGTACATATTAATAATGTGAAAGGCTGAGAGCAGGATTACCTGAAAACGCATATGTTGCTTTTTCACAAGTCCTTCAAAAGTTAACAACCGTACAGGTTAATGATGATACAGGGCCAGTTGTATCACCTCTATATCAAACCACATGACTGCTGTGCTGTGCTGTTTCATACCATCAACACTTTGCTGTGTCATAGAATCTGTTAGCCACAAGAGATGGGGAGCCAATTTGGTGCCATACATTCTTTGTGAAAAAAAAGAACTAGCTTAAGTATCCACACCAGTTGTCTACTCCAAATAACTACAAACCACTCACACTCTAAATATTTAGACCACTAGGAATTTCAACATTGGACCATTACCTTTCCCCCCACTGGACATCAAAGCAGAAGGCTTTCTGATTGCATGTCCTTGAACATGATAATAAGGCAACACGTGAAACTGATTAGAATGGTTGAGGTGTTTGAAAAAAAAGATATTTTGATTTTTATAAAGATTGGCATGAAGATCATTTTCCTCAGACCAAATCACTTTGTGAAAACACTCCCATTGCATCTATAAGATAAAAAACAAATCCTTATGTTCTTCAGAACCACTTGTTTATACTTCTCTTTGGTGTGTTTTTCAGATTTTCAATGGAATACAAGTAAGAATAAAAGTACAGAATTAAATCCAAACATAATCCACCTGTCAGGAAAATGCCTATTCCTGTACTGAACACTGGAGCTCAGGAAGTGGAGAAATGTTTGTCTATGTCTGGGTATGACTGGTTTTAACTGATTTTTATGTTGTTAAGCAAAATTCTCTAGTGACATTCACAGTTCCTCAGAAATGGTGTTTAAAAATTATATTCTTTGGTCCTTGGCTACATGTTTGGAGGGAAAAAAGTAAAATCACTCTAAAAGGTAACCTGAGAGCGGGCAGCCTCTCTCTCTCTCTCCATCCTTTTTTTAGGTAATTAGGTTGCTAAGGAGCAAGAAGTGAGTGATGCTGTGGGACTCCAGCACTTCATCTAGGCCACATTAGGGCAGAGTTAATCTGGACACTGACCCCTATCTTAAAAATCTAGAAAATCTCATCAGAGAATTATAAAATAATCTACCAAGCCCCCATTTATAAACCTTGAATACAATTCCCAACCTTGCAGAGATTAAGGAGGGGAAATATTAGAAAAGCTGTGACCTTAAAAAGCAACAGATTTGAAACTGAGTTAAACATTTGCAAGAAATAGCCTTTATTCTCCAATTAACTTGTACATTCCTAAAAATACGTGATCCACAAATTTTGCTCTTAAACATCCTACTTTACATCTGAAATAGCATAGTCTCATTACTCCCCCACCATTATAGGTTACATCATGGTTTTCCTGCCCACCATTTAAATTGTAGCTCATACTTTATCTTCAGCAGAGCAATTTCTACATGGCATGAATGAAGGAGCTATGGATTTGGGAAAGATGTGACTTTCAGTCATGGAGTTTCTATCAGCTCTCTACATTGTCTTCAGCTCTACTACTGCTAACTGATAGTAACCAGACGGTAAATCCCAAAGGGTCAACTTCCTTGACTACAATGAATCCTGTTCTTATTGGGAATGTGTCGCATCCCTTAGATGTACTAAGGAGGAAAAAGCTAGGTTCTAAGACCACCTCTTTCAGCCTTCAGAACCTCATCTATAAAATGAAAGGATTTTTAAATGATCACAAATTCAAGTGAGTTTGCGCTGCTTTTACTTAAACTAATACAAATGATCACTCACTATAAGTTGTCTATGCAACATCTGATAAATATGCATCTAAGATGGTTAGAAACAATCTCGTTCTTCTAGCAGGATGTCATAAACTATCAAAAATATCTTTATAAAAAAAACCCAGAAACATAGTTTTCCACTACAGTCCTCCTTTGTCTGTGAGTATGAAAAATATTACATGTAAGATCACTTTGGTTTACATGCAGTTTACACCACAGGAGAAAAAGGGAAAACCAAGCAGTCGGGAACTTGTGCACTAACGTGTGCATGGCTGTCAGAGCAGCATCAACAGTGTGCTAGTTAGCAAAGGTTTATGTCCATGATGGGCACTCCACTTTCATAATTACAATGTGAGAAAGAGTTTGCTAAGGGCCTAAGTCAGCCCGAGGTTCCAGCCTTGGGAAATGGGAGATGGTTTGACGCATGATGAGGAACCCTTGCTAGGTGCAAAGCATTGGCAAGAGTGAAATGACAGAGAAATCCAAGGAAAGAAAACAGCATGGGGATGGGAAAGTGTACAGAAACGGTGAAGGAGAAAATGAAAGTGAGTAGAAATCTGATTCTCGAAGGACTTAATTCTATGCTAAGGACTTTGTCCTTATAAGCGATAGTGAGCCAGAGGTGTTTAAGAGACAAGAGCAACAACAGGTAGTTAAGCTGTGATGAGCTGACTGCATGCGACCTATGCCAAAGGCCTGTGTTAGGAGGATGGCACCAGGCAGATCAGAAGCAGGCACACATAAAGAGAATATAGAGCTAAAATCAACAGGCTTAGTAACCAACTAGATGTGAAGCTGGAGGTGCAGGAGTTGTTAAGAATACATCTGAGATTTCTGACCTGAACTTTTAGAAGAGCTGAACCTTAATTATACAACGCAGCTAAGATGAGAGATAGCTTTTGGCTGTGTTTACATTGTGAAAGGGAGTCAAGGATTCAAATAGAAAGAGTTAAAGAGATCCTTTTAACCCTGGGCTTAGAAGACTTAGCTGATGCTCTCCCTCTGGACAATTTTAAGTTTTAGATAGTAAAAACAATTCCCAGTGTAGTTTTCCACAAAAAGAATTGTGGAGCCCAAATTCACAGAAAGAAGTTTGAATCTAAATAAATAGGTCTGAAAGACCTTTACAGACAGACAAACTTGGAGTAACAGATGAAATCTCAGGTGACTAAAGGCCACCTTCTACAGGCCCACATTTGAGGGTGCTGCTGAGGGGCTAAGGGGGAAGCAAAAAAGATGGAAAAACATGCTCAGATGAAGAGGAAAAACCACATAATTCACTGGATATGAAGGATTTCAACTTGAACTCTCTAGAGTCAAGGCTGACAAAGGCAGATATAACAAGGACCAGTAGCACTTGGCAATGATTTTACCTGTGTCAGCCACACTGTAACAGAATAAAAGTGGTAGGAAAATTCATTCATGTCATTAATGTGCAAGAACTTTGCCAGTGAGAGGAGGAATGGGAGCAGGAGGAAGCAGGATGGTCAAGGGAAGGGTGGCTTGAATGTCAAATGTACTGAGTTTATTATTTGAAATGGGGATGACACCTGCCCAATGGGATCAAAAATGAGAAAAGCACCGAAGCAGTGGGAGAGGATGATATCAAAGAGGCCAGGGAGAAAAACACCGGCTGCTTTCATGTCTTTTCCAATGCATGGAGGACAAAGCTAATAACCAAGCAAAGGTATAAAACGTTAAACAGTCCACAGACAAAGACACTCGCTCTTTACTTTCTTCTAGTCTCAGAAGAAATGCCACCTCTTTCTTCCCAGAACTCATGCAACCCCCCTGGGTCCCTGATTTCACCACTTTTCACATCCTCAGGGACACGTTCTCATCAAATTACTCTGGCCGAGTGGCTCCACCCTTTACCTACTCACTTCTCCTGTTGAAAATGCTGGATGGCTCAGGCTGTCTCATGTATAATCTACATCTGATGCATATCAATTTTTATCCTCTGGGTAGTAACCTGAAAAATATCATCCTCAATAATCTAAACAGCACTGTGGTGAGGGCAGGATCCTCACTTTTTGGACTATCCACAACCACAATCCTGGGAAGTGTCAGGGCTATGACTCAAGACGGGGTCTTCTGATGCTAAAGCCTCGCACTCTTTCTCCCATGAGGAACTATCTCTTGATACTGGTTGAGATGCAGGCGGTAGACTCTGTTTCTGTCTAAACACTGCAAAGTACTTGGCTTGCTGTCAGAGACCTAACTTTAAATGACTGCAATAGCTTGATGAATGGTGTGAAAATTTTATGGTCCTTCCGTCAGACACCATAATTTATTATCACATAATGCACAGTTAGAAGAACCGAAAGAAACCATCCCACAAGGGCAAACAATGTGGAGGCAGTGGCCCTTTGACACTCCAGGCCACAGGCGTTATATGGATCCAATAAGAAAGCTGCTCCTACGAAGGAGAGAACAACCTCTTGATCTTGCAAAATGTTTTTAGACACCTAAAGGCTCTTTTATTACTGTGGCTGATTAAAATGAAAAGCTTAAATGACTAAAATGTTCTTTTTGATGAGTTTTTACCATGAACTATAGACCTTGTAGTCCAGTGGGATTCAAGCCCTTTGATCCTGGGCACTCACATAAATTCAGAGTCATAAAACAACATTGGATTTGATTTTACTAGTGTGGCTGATGTTGCCAGATTTGTAATGCAATCTTGTTTTCTCCCCTCCTCATTTCTGAGCCCATCCGCCATTGTTTAACAGCAAAAAGAAAGGAGTTTCAATGTGGTTCTGGAAATCAAGCCTCAAGATTGACTACTTCTTTAGAATGTTGGAATTTCACAGCAAAATAATGATACTGTATCGCATTCATCAAGATTGGGATCAACGTTATCTTATGTGCTGGAAACAAAGTACTAAAAAGAAAAACCCCTTTCTGCATTATAATAATCATGGATTTTCATGACTTTAAGATGGTTAGAAGATGATGTAGCTGAAAACAATAAGTTTGAAGTTGAAAAGATATGGTCAGATTTAGAGTTCATAAATTTCCTGCAAGACTAATTCAAAATAAATTAGAAAATCAGAAAACCCACAGATTATTTATTAATGAATTTTCAAACTTCAAAGACCAAAACCAAAAACAAAATTGGTATATACGGGGAAAACATTTAATAAAAAGATAAAAGAAATATAACTTAAGTGTTCAATTCTTTTCCTAATTTCTGATTCATTTTTGTGTATATGTACCTGTCTTTGGAATTGTAAGTCTGCTCATATCACATATTCCTTTGCTCAGAATTAGTCAATAGATTCTCATTGTTCTGATGATGCAATCGGGAAACCGTAAAAAGCCCTACAAGGCCCTTTCAGAATCCAGCTTCTTGCCTTCCTTCTCAATAAGGTATTATTTAAACTGTGATCCGTGACCAATTGGTGGGATAGCAAATTAGTGAATCAGCATATGCTTTATTGTGAGGTTTTTAAAGTAAGACTTGAATATACCAGAATGCATCCCGTGTAATAAACTCTGCTCAGTAGAAACCATTTCTCCCCCCCCATACACACAAGCATATATAATCTGAGTCTTGCTATAAAATACATTTCTTATTCCAACTTGTACTTTAAAAAGTTAGGAAAGTATTGTTTCGAAGCTTCACTTCCAACCTTACTCCTGATTGTCACTCACTGTGCCCTGGCCACCCTGGCCTCTCCGCAGTCCTTCCCAAGTGCCTCTCCACACTTCAGGCCTCTGCTTTAACGTCACTGCCATGAACTGTCCTTGCCTGACACCCCCAATCTAAATTAGACCCTATCAGAGCAACTCCACTACACTCATTGCATATGTTTATTAAGTGATTATTTTATCAATATCTGTTTCTCAGAATGGACTATGAGTTCCAAGAAAGTTGGGGCCATTCTGCCCCCACTGGTACCCAGCACAGTGCCAGGTACCCAGGAGGTATTTAGCTAGTATTAAATGAATGACGGCTAGAAGGACCTCTAATTTCCTTTCAAGGATTCCATTCTCAGGTGAAACACAGATGATTGATTTCCCGGGACACTGTTTTTAGACAGTCCTCTGTCTTTTGTCGTGTAGAATGTGCCTGTATATTTAGGGCCTCACACACAGTATGCACTGCTTCTGTAAGTAGATGAAGCATTATACCTTTGAGCATAGACTTACAGACACTTTCCTGTGTATGTTTTTCTGTGAAATAAACTATGTATGAGTTTTTTTTTCCTGTTTAAGCCAAAAATTCTTTTGTGGACAGCAACATGCTCCAATCATCAAAAGAAAATATACCTGAAGCTTTAAGAGAAAAAGTGTCATGCTGACCTCCAGTGGTGAGGTTGGGGAATAGCTCCTAAAATACTCATTATTGATCATACAGACCCCCACCCAATTTATGCAATACACATTTCTCAATCAATGCTTTAAATTATGTATTTTATTTGAAGCAGACAGGGCTTATGCCATATATCTTATTAAAACAAAAATAATCAGAACCATATTACACTTGTTTTCAGAGACAGTGTTAAGATATGGCCACCCATTTATGGCAGTCAGAAAATCCAGGACTTAGTAAGTTTTCATTGAAATCTAAGATCGAAAATTAGCAAATTCCATAACAAGTTGATAATTTTAAAGTGCTAACATTCGCAAAGTCTCCCTCCATTAATCTGAGTATATAATATTAGGTATTTAATTTAAGCTGTTATTTGGCCTTTGTGGTGTCAATTCTGTTTTCCCAACAAACAGTAAATCCTCTGAACAGCACCTATGTGAGCATAAAATAATCTGTGGTATGTGCTAAGTGTAGTATCTTGTGTATAATATGCAATAAATGTTAGCCGCTATTACCATCACCACCATCATTATCAAATGTTTTATCCCTAGCAAATTTCTCATCTTTGACAAGTACTCAGATAGAGTGTACTCATTATAAATGAGATGAACTATAAAAAGGAGAATTATATACACATAAATTATATCTTAGAAAAAACTTTTTACAGGAAAACCCAATTTAACATGCAACATCTCACTCAGGGCCCCGTCCCAAATCTGAGCTAATGGTCTTAGCTTTTATATATTCCCATTGCTCTCACAAATCATGGCAGCAGCAATGTTTCTATTAATGGGCAGTAGTGAAGTAAGCACGTCACATTTTCATAACAAAAATATTAAAAGCAATGTCTTAGGCCGGGTGTGGTGGCTCAAGCCTGTAATCTTAGCACTCTGAGAGGCCAAGGTAGGTGGATTGCCCTGAGCTCACAGGTTCCAGACCAGCCTGAGCAAAGACCAGACCCCACCTCTAGAACTAGCCAGGCATTGTGCAGGCACCTGTAGTCCCAGCTACTTGGGAGGTTGAGGCAAGAGAATCGCTTGAGCCCGAGTTTGAGGTTGCTATGAGCTATGACTCAGCACGGCACTCTACTAGGGGCAAAAAAGTGAGACTGCCTCAAAATAATAATTTAAAAAAGCGCTATGCTCTTAACAGTAAATACAGACTGTTTTTCTTTTAATTAGGCAGTTTATATTTTACCACCAAAAAGTACTCTTTGACAGCCAGTGACTTAAACTGAACATGCTCCTCCTCACAACGAATAGGACAGAGACCCTTTGTCAGTCATTACCAGCTGTGGTCAGCTGACTACATTATATGAGTTCATTCTCTAGCACGTTCCTCTTTTAAGAGCCATCATCTCCAAGGACTGATATCTCACCCAAAGACAGATCAGAGACAAGGGTCAGTCCAGAGCCATGGCCACATCAAGAATTCTCTCTAGACAAGGACTTTCAAGGTGTAAGAACTCCCAGAGGCAGTTCAGTGTAGGGTTAAGAGTGCCAACTCAGAGATGTTCTAATAACTCATTTATTATTTATAGATAAAGAGTGGCACACAGTAAATGCTCAGTCAGTACCGAATAGTTGTTATTCTTCCACCAGGATATAAGACAAACTAGAATAAATTGCACTGAAATGGTCAAAGCGCACATCAGCTTACCTGAGCACACATATAAGCTTACAATAAACTCACACTATAGATTCCAAAGCCTATACAAGGCTGCAGGGGCCACACCTGGGCATATCCTACAAGTGGGTAACAGCATAGGGCACACAGTCGCATCACCGCACGTGCTTACCAAGGAATCAGTAGCTGGGTGTCAGGTGCTATGCTGGAGAAGAACAGGTGAGGGCCCCTAGGTTCAAACTGCAGAAGTCACAGTGAAGTAGAAAGTGGCTGGCATGATGCAGGGACATTTTGCTACAGTGTTTTCTTACTCAATTTATGATCTTGGAAACTGACTTCCCAGATTCAGGTTTCCAATCTCTGAGATGAATATAAGCAAATATCAAAATTATGGTGAAAAACATTAGAAGTTCTTCCTCAAACCGGGCTTTAGGACCAGCTCTGAGAGAGGAACTTGGAGAGAGAAATTTCCCACCTGTCCCTTCCTTCTGTACCCAGGAAGGGAGAACAGAAGAACACTGTTTCCTACATGAAACAGTAAAATAAGTGAATTCCATTATTTAGGGTTATTTTTATTTTTATTTTTTTGAGACAGTCTCTCACTCAGTTGTCCCCAGTAGAGTGCCATGGTGTCATAGCTCACAGCAACCTCAAACTCCTGGGCTTAAGCAATTCTCTGGTCTCAGCCTCCTGAGTAGCTTGGACTACAGGCCCCTGCCACAACACCTGGCTAGTTTTAGAGACAGGGTCTTGCTCTAGCTTAGGCTGGTCTTGAACTTGTGAGCTTGGGCAATCCGCCCTCCTCGGCCTCCCAGAACATTGGGATTACAGGCATGAGACACCATGCCGGCCCATTTTTAGGTTTATCTTTCCCAGCACCACTGAAATGCCATCATTTTTTAATCACATGGGGAGCTTATACAAGGTTGGCACTGAGAACGACACGCAGAGGTCTTTGCCACACGATGAGAGAAACAAAACAACTGAAAGTTATTAAGCCATTATGCTAGAGATAGTGAATCCAATCAGTTGGCAGAAGAAACATATCAGATTTAGAAACCAGATGGATTTGGTTAATAAACTTAGCCATCCCACTAATGAGCTGTAAACACTCAGGCTTGCACTTTCCTGAGCTCACTCACTTGGAAATGATCTGTGCGAAGCACTGAGCACCGTGCCTGGCACAGAGTTGGCACTGCGTGTTCAACAACTATCACTACAAACACTTCCAATTAAGTTAGAAAGAAAGGTGTACTCAGCATTCAACAATAAAATCAACACCATTTCTTCCCATTCCTTCCTAAAAACATTCTGGAACACAGACCATACCCAATTCTCTGCACTCAGGGATCATTTCTCACTCACTCTTGCAAAATTGCTACCCTCACAATCTCATCAGTAGGCCTTTCAGGAAAGGACCAAAGAGAGGAAGGAAGGGAGGGGAGGAATGGGGGGATAAAGGGGGGGAGAAGCGGGGACACTACTCTTCCTCCTGGTATAGAAGATAGACAGGCTGAGTAGCAACGTCCTCATTCACTCTTTTCATGGTCTCATGAGTACCAAACAAACAGTCCCTTGAGCTTCGAGATCTTTATGGACATTTGTATTAGTTTTTTTCTTTCTTCTTCTTCTCTCCAGTCTGGAAAGAAAGAACTGTTCAAGGTGCTCTATCATACCTCGCCTCCTCCTATTTAATGAAGAATCAAAAAAATAAGGGGGGGTATTCAAAAAGTCACCTGTTTCAGCATCAACCTGAGTCAAAAGACTATAGAAATCAAAAATAAATTTAAACAACCTGGATGTGGAGAAAAGGGAACACTTCTACACTGCTGGTGGGAATGCAAATTAATTCGTTCCTTTTGGAAAGATATATGAAGAACACTGAGAGAACTAAAAATAAACCTCCCATTTGATCCTGCAATTCCTTTATTAGGTATATATCCAGAAGACCAAAAATCGAATTACAACAAAGATATTTGTATCAGAATGTTTATTGCAGCCCAATTTATAATTGCTAGGTCATGGAAGAAGCCTAAATGCCCATCGACCCACAAATGGATCAATAAATCATGGTATATGTACACTATGGAATACTATGCAGCCCTAAAGAAAGATGGAGACTTTGCCTCCTTTATGTTTATATGGATGGAATTAGAAAATGTTCTTCTTAGCAAAGTACCTCAAGAATGGAAGAAAAAGTATCCAATGCACACAGCCCTATTTTGAAACTAATTCATAGCTTTTATAGGAATGTCATAACCTAATTGTAGCTTTAGAATATGGGAAGGGGGTGGAAGAGGGAAGGTGAGGGGGATGGATGGAGGGAGGGAGGGTGATTGGTGGGGTCACCTTTATGGTTTATCTTACAAGGGTATAAATGAATCTTTCTAAAAGCAGAGTATGAATGTCTTAACTCAATAACTAAGAAAATGACATGAAAGTTATGTTAACTAGTTTGATGAGAGTATCTCAAAATGTATATGAAAACAGCATACTGTTCCCCATGATTGCATTAATGTACACAGTTATGCTATAAGAAATAAAAATAATAATAATAATTAGAACCAAGGGGCTCCATAATCAGCTGGCATTCATTCAATATTGTATCTGTGGTTATAAATATACATGATAGGAACTCCAGGGATTTTCCAGATTCTTTGTTTAAGGTCTCAGTCTACTGTGGCTACATTGCAACAACTTGTTCTGAGTTACTTTCTGTACCAAGCAGTCATCTGCATAGGTTCCTTTGTGTGTGCATGGTAAGCACTCAAATCTTGGATCCTTGGCAATCCTGAGGGCCATTCAATACTTCTGTCCCCATTTCAGCCATTACACAGTCAGTTATACAAGGAAGGCACTTGGCATACAGACAGTCCATCACTGCCTGCACTGAGTCCAATTTTGTTTTGATGGAAAAGTTGATAAAGTTGGTATCAACCAAGATATAGTAAGGTGGGCCCAGTTGTGTTTCATACTGGAAGAATAAGCAGGAGGGATGTTAGGGGACTTCTCTTTCCTTTAGCATGCTGGGATCTTTCTTTTCTTTCTTCTTAGGGTTTAATCTGTCCTTTTCTTTAAGCCTCTGATCTCTGAGACTAAGCATTCACTTCATAGTCTCATACTTCGTTTTGTTTTGCTTCACCATGCTCATGCCACACTCTTGTTTCTTCCAAATCTTAAAAGTATTTTTTCCAAATCTAAAGGTATGACGCTGGTCTTTTAATAGGGCTTTCATTGAACCTGTAGGGTGCTTTAGGAAATATAGACATTTTAACAATATTGACTCTTTCCCACCATGAGCATGGCATGTTCTTCCATTTGTTAATATCTTCTTCTGCTATTTCTTTTCTTACGGTTTCATGATTTTCTTTGTAGAGGTCCTTCACATCTTTTGCTAGTTATATTCCTAGGTATTTAATTTGTTTCAAAGCTACCTTGAAGGGAATTGTATCCTTGATTAGCTTCTCATTTTGGTTGTTATTGGCATATACAAAGGCTACTGATTTGTGGACATTGATTATATATCCTGAGACATTACTGTATTTTTTTTTATCACTTCCATGAGTCTTGTGGTTAAGTCTTTGCGGTTCTCAGTATAAAATCATATCATCGGTAAAGAGCAAGAGTTTGACCTCCCCTGCCTCCATTGAGATACTTTTTATTTCCTGCTCTTGCCTGATTGTATTGGCTATAATTTCCAGCTCTATATTGAATAGTAGTGGCAATAGAGGACAACCTTGTCTGGTTCCAGTTCTAAGTGGAAAAGCTTTCAGTTTTACTCTTATAATTTTAGCTGTGGGTTTGTGATAGATGGCTTCACTCAGTTTAAGAAATATGCTGACTGTGCCTATATTCTTAAATGAATAATTAGAAAAAGAAGCTGAATTTTCTTGAATGCTTTTTCTGCATCTATTGAGAGGATCATATGGTCTTTGTTTTTCCTTCTGTTGATACAGTGAATTACATTTATGGATTTGCGTATGTGAAACCAGCTTTGCATCCCTGGGATGAGATCTACTCAATCGTAATGAATGATTTTTTAATATGTAGATATAATCTATTGGCTAAGATTTTATTGAGCAATCTTGCATCTATATTCATTAGTGAAATTGGTTTTCTATTGGTTTTTACTTAGTTCTTTTCTTGGTTTTGGTATCAGGATGATGTTTGCTTCATAGAACGTGTTGGGGAAGTTTCCTTCCTTCTGAATTTTTTGGAATAATTTCTATAATGTGAGTATAAGCTCTTCTTTGAAGGTTTGATAGAATTCTGGTGTGAAGCCATCTGGAACAGGGCATTTTTTTCTTGGAAGAATTTCTATTGTTTCTTTTATATCAATGCTTGAGATTGGTCTGTTCAAGAGATCTATTTCTTCTTTGTTAAGTCTAGAGAGAGGGTGTGATGCCAGGTATTAATCTATTTCCTCCACATTGTCAAATTTCTGGGCATAATGTTTCTTATAGTGCTCAGAGATGATCTCTTGTACCTCCATTGCATCTATTGGCATTGCCACCTTACCATTTCTGATAGAGATTATTAGAGGTTTTACTTTTCTGTTTCTAGTTAATCTAGCCAATCAATTTTATTTATTTTTTCAAAAAACCAACTTTTGGTTTCATTTATTTTCTGAATGATTCTTTTGTTTTCAATTTCATTAATGTCTGATTTAATTTTGGTTATTTCTTTTCTTCTGCTGGGTTGAGATTAGATTGTTCTCTTTCCAGCTTCATAAGATGGTGCATCAAGTTTGTTGTGCACTCTGCATTTCAAATGAAGGTATCTAATATGATAAATTTCTCTGTTAAGACTACTTTTGCTATATCCTGCAGATTTTGGTAATTTGTGTCTTCATTGTTGTTATGTTTGAGGAATTTAATATTTTCCTCTTTTATCTCTTCCTGAACCCACCTTCAGCATAAGGTCATTTAATTTCCATCCCTTTGTGTGGGAATGAACGTTTTTTGTTGAAGTTGAGTTCCACCTTAATTGCATTGTCATCTGAGAAGATACAAGGTATAATTCCTAGTCTTTAAATTTTGCTGAAGCTTGATTTGTATCCTAGGATGTGATCTATTTGGGAGTATGTTCCATGGGCTAATAAGAAAAATGTATATTCTTTAGCTTTGGGATGGTGTGTTCTGTATATGTCTATTAATCCCATTTGTTATAGGGTCACATTTAATTCCTTTGTATCTTTGATTAGTTTCTGTTTAGAGGATTTGTCCAGTTCTGTCAGAGGGGTGTTAAAGTCCCCGGTTATTATGCTGTTATGGGATATCATGTTGTTCAGACCCATCAAGGTCTGTTTTATAAACCTGGGATCATTTAAGTTGGGTACATAAATATTTAAAATTGAAATGTCTTCTTGTTGTATTGTTCTCTTGACCAGTATAAAGTGTCCATGTTTGTCTGTCTTAACTTTATTTGTTTTAAATATGCTTGTACCTGAAAATAAGATTGCAACACTTCCTTTCTTTTGATTTCCATTTGCTTGAAATACTGTTTTCCATTCCTTAACCCTGAGTCTTGATTTGTACTTCAAGGCTAGGTGTGTTTCCTGTAGGCAGCATGTGGATGGCTTGTATTTTTTATCCAATCAGCCAGCCCATGCCTCTTCAATGGGGGATTCAATCGATTGATATTTGAGAGAATTGATAACTGCAGTGGAAATCTATTCATCTTATTTTGTGAAAGTCCATTGTGTACTTTTATCCTTTGCACCATTTGAAAGTTATGTTTTGACTTTTAGCTTCTGGGTGTTTACTATGCTGGTGGTCCATTGGGATGGTAAGTGTTGAGAATCGGTCTAAGTATTTCCTGTAGAATTCATCTTGTTGTGGCAAATTTCCTCAGTGTTTGTATACTTGCAAAATATTTTATTTCTCTGTCAATTTGGAGCTTAGTTTAGCAGGATACAGAATTCTGGGCTTAAAATTGTTTTGTTTAAGGGTGTTGAAGGTAAATGACCATTCTCTTCTGGCTTGGAAAGTGTCAGTTGTAAAGCCTACTGTCATCCTAATAGCTCTGCCTCTGTCGGTCAATTGACACTTACTCCTAGCTGCTTGCAGAATTTTTTCTTTCATCTTGACTTTGCACAAGTTCATTAAAATGTGTCTTAGAGAAGCTCTATTTGAGTTGAGACAACCATGGTTTGATATCTATCTGAGTCAAATTTTCATCACTCTGGATCACATGCTGTATCCGGCTCACCACCACCTTGCTGTGCTCCCTGAGCTATGTTTCCAGGTAAGGTCTCTACACCAGATATAATAGGAGAGTTGTAATAGGAGAGCTAAGTTGAATAATCCTTCTGACTCACCATCATGCTCTGCCCTCCTCTTCTAATATTTTAGGTCTGTCATTTAAGTCTTTAATTCTTTTCAAGCTAATTTTTGTATATGGTGTGAGGTAATGGTCCATTCATTCTTCTATATATGGGAATTCATTTTTCCAGCACCATTTATTGGTGTCCTTTGTTCAGTGTGTAGTCTTGTCAACCTGGTCAAAGATCAGCTGGCTGTAGATATATGGCTTTATTTCTGGATTCTCTATTCTGTTCCATTAATGTATGTGTCTGTTTTTATACCAGTACCATGTGGTTTTGGTTACTACAGGCTTGTAGCCTGATTTCAAGTCAGGCAATATGATGCCTTCAACTTTGTTCTTTTTGTTTAGGATTGCTTTAGCTATTTGGGCTCTTTTTTTTTTTTTTTTTTTTTTGTTGCATATGAACTTTAGCATTGTTGTTTCCTAATTCTGTGAAAAATGACTTTGGCATTATGGTAGGGATGCATTGAATCTGCCCATTTCTTTGGGCAGTATGACCATTTTAATGATCTTAATTCTTTTCATGAGCATGGATGTATTTCTATTTTGTGCTATCCACAATTTCTTTCATCAGTGTTTTGTAGTTTGTATAGCAGGAATCTTCACATCTTGGTTATGTATATTCCTAAGTACCTTCTTGATTTAGTTCTCAGCTAGATCATTATTGATGATTTTTGTGCATTGATTTTGTATCCTAAAACGTTATTGAATTCATATATGAAATGTAAGCATTTTTAGAGAAGTCTTTAGGTTTCTAGATCATCTCATCAGGGAAGTGGGAGAATTTGACTTCCTCTTTTTCATTTTTGTTAACTTTTTTTTGTTTCTTTTTGAAACAGAGTCTCACTTTGTCACCCTCAGTACAGTGTTGTGGCATCATAGCTCACAGCAACCTCAAACTCTTGGACTAAAGTGATTCTCTTCCCTCACCCTCCTGAGTAGCTGGAACTACAGGCACCTGCCACAATGCCCAGCTATTTTTTTTTTTTTTGAGAAGGGGTCTTGCTCTTGCTCAGGCTGGTCTTGAACCCATGAGCTCAGGCAATCCAACCTCTTTGGCCTCCCAGAGTGATAGGATTACAGGTGTGAGCCACTGTGCCTGGTTGTCTTTCATTTTTTGTTCTTGTCTGAGTATTCTGTTTAGGACATCCAGTAATATGTTGAGTAAGAGTTGTGAGAGTAGAAATCTTTGTCTCATTCCAATTCTTAAAGGGTATTTGTTCAAATTTTTCTCATTAAGTATGATATTGGTAGTGTGTTTATCATATATGTTTTGGAGGTATTCTTTTTTATCCTTTGTTTGTTAAGGGTTTTTACCAGGAAGAGATGCTAGATTTTATCAAACATTTTTCTATATCTATTGAAATGATCATGTGGTTTTTGTCCTTAATTCTATTTATGTGATGTATCACATTTAGTGATTTCTGTATGTTGAAGCATTCCTTCATCCCTGGTATAAAATCCACATGATCATAGGATATTATCTTTTTGATGTGCTATTAGATTCAGTTTGCTACTAACTTGTTGAGCATTTTTGCATTGTATTCATCAGGGATGTTGGTCTACAGTTTTCTTTTTCATGTGGTATCCTTGCCTGGTTTTGGTATTAGAATGATCTGACTTCATAGAATAAGTTAAGGCAAATTCTCTTTTCCTTGATTTTTGGGAAGAATTTCAGGGGGATTAATGTTAGATTTTCTTTGTATGTGTAGTGGAATTCAGCTATGAATCCTTCTGGTCCTGGGTTTTTTGTTGTTATTGCTGTTGTTAGGAGATTTTTTATTACTGATTCAGTCTCTCATTAAAGTTCTGTTCAGGAGATCTATTTTATTCTGGTTCAATCTTGGGAAGTTGTGTATTTCCAGGAATTTATCCATTACTGTCTAGGTTTTCTAATTTGTGAATGTATCATTGTTTAGAATAATAGTCTCTGATGATCTTCCGTATTTCTGTGGAATCACTTGTAATGTCTTTTTCATTTCTGATTATGTTTATTTGAATCTTCTCTTTTTATTACTTTTTCTTTCAAATTAATATGAGAGTAAAAATTTTTAGATTACATTATTCTCACTTCCAAGGTAGAATTCAAGTTGTAGAAGAGCCCTTCACTCAAGGAGGCATGTTGAATACTTGCATTGTGCACATTAGGTGAGATCCTGCCTATTGCCTTCCTCTTCCCCACGCCCCTCTCCCTCCACATCCCTCCCCTTTGCTAGACTATACTTGGGTTTTATCATTTGTATGGATGTATAATTTTTTATATATTGGTTTCATATTAGTATTGAGTATGTTGGATTTTTTTTATAATTCTTGAGGTACGTTACTAAGAAGAATGTGTTTCAACTCCATTCAGGTAAACATAAAAGATGTAAAGTCTCCATCTTTTCTTGTGGCTGAATAGTATTCCATGGTATACATATGCCACAGTTTATTGATCTATTCATGGGTCAATGGGCATTTGGCTTGCTTCCATGAATTGGCAATTATGAATTGAGATGAAACACATTCTGATGCAAATACCTTTGTGTTAAATGATTTTTGTTCTTCTGGATAGATCCTAGTAATGGGATTGCAAGATCAAATGGAAGGTCAACTTATAGTTCTTTGGGAATTCTCCATATTTCTTTCCATAAGATTGTATAGTTTGCAATTCCACCAACAGTGTAGAAGTGTTCCCTTAATACCACATCCATGCCAGCATCAGGAGATTTGGGACTTTGTGATGTGGGCTAATTTTACTGGAGTTAGGTGATATCTCAGAGTAGTTTTGATTTGCATTTCTCTGATGATTAGAGTCAATGAGCATGTTTTCATATGTTTTTTGGCCATTCGTCTATATTCTTCAGAGAAGTTTCTGGTTAAGTCTTTTGCCCACTTAGAAATGGGATTGTTTGCTCTTTTCTTATCAATTGATTTGAGTTCTCTGTAGATTCTAGTTATCAGAACTTTGTCAGATATGTAATATGCAAAAAAAATTCTCCCATTCTGAAGACTATTTACTTTGGTTGTGGTACCCTTAGCTGTGCAGAAGCTTTTTAGCTTGATCAAATCCCAGTTATTTATTTTTGGTGGTGCTGCAATTTCCAGGGTGGTCTTCCTCATAAAGTCTTTTCCCAGACCATTATTTTCAAGAGTTTTCCCAGACCCTCATCTAGAATTTGTATTGTTTTGTGTCTTAAATTTAAGTTTTTTATCTAGCAAGAATCAATTTTTGTAGATGGTGAGAGGTGTGGGTCCAGTTTTAGTCTTCTAGAAGTGTCTAACCACTTCTCCCAACACCATGTGTTAAATAGGGATTCTCTTGCCCAGTGCATGTTTTGGTTAGGTTATCAAAGATCAAATGGTGTCTGTGTTCATCTCTAGATTCTCAATTGTATTCTATAGATTATGTCTCTATTTTTCTGCCAGTACCAGGCTATTTTGATCACTATAGACTTGTAGTATAACCTGAAGTCTGGTAACATGATGCCTCCAGGTTTTTATTTCTTTTTTTTTTTTTTTTTTGAGATAGAGCCTCAAGCTGTCCCCCTGGGTAGAGTGCCCTGGCATTACAGCTCACAGCAACCTCCAACTCCTGGGCTCTAGCGAGTCTCCTGCCTCCGCCTCCCAAGTAGCTGGGACCACAGGTGCCCCCCACAATGCCCAGCTATTTTTTGGTTGCAGCCGTTATTATTGTTTGGCGGGCCCGGGCTGGGGATTTGAACCCGCCACCTTAGGTGTACGTGGCTGGCGCCTTAGCCGGTTGAGCTATTTCTAAGAATTGTATTGGCTATTCAGGGATATTTCTGGTTTCATATGAAACAAAGTACTATTTTTTTCCAGTTCTTCAAAGTATGACATTGGTGCGTTGATAGGGATTGCATTAAATCTTTAGATTGCTTTGGGTAGTATGAACATTTTTAACAATCAACAGAGCAGGTGGAGAAGGACCTTCTCAGCCACAAGCATGGTATGTTCTTCCATTTGTTAATGTCTCCTGCTATTTCTTTTCTCAGGATTTCATAGTTCTCTTTAAAGAGATCATTCATGTCCTTTCTTAGATACATTCCCATGTATTTCATCTTCTCTGGAGCTACTGTAAAAGGTATAGAGTTTTTGATTTTATTCTCAGCTTTAGTGTTGTTGGCATATATGAAGGTTAATGATTTGTGGGCATTGATTTTGTATCTGAGACACAGCTTTATTCCTTGATCACTTCTAAGAACTTTATAGTTGAGTCCCTAGGGTTTTCCAGGTATAAGGTAATATCATCTGTAAAGAACAAGAGTTTGACCTGAATATTCTCCTTTCTTGATTACTCTAGCCAGTGGTTAATCCATTTTTGTTACTAATTGTTTTCAAAGAAACAATTGTTGTGTTTTTTTTTTTTTTCTGAGACATAGTCTTGCTATGTCACCTTCAGTAGAGCCATGGCATGACAGCTCACAGCAACCTCCAACTCTTCAGCTTAAGCAATTCTCTTGCCTCAGCCTCCCAAGTAGCTGGAACTATACCCACCACAGCTTCTGGCTTTTTTTTTTTTTATTGCAGTTGTCATTGTTGTTTTAGCTGGCCCTGGATGGGTTTGAGGCTGGTATGTGGCTGGTGTCCTACCCACTGAGCTACGGGTGCTGCTTCAAAGAACCAATTTTTATTTCATTGATCATTTCTATTGTTTTGTGGTTTTTATTTCATTTAATTCTTCTCTGATCTTAGTTACTTCTCTTTTTTCTGCTTTTAGTTTGCTTGGCTCGTTTTTCTAGTTGTTGGAGTTATGATGTTAGGTTGTTAATTTACAATCTTTCTCCTTTTTTACTGTATGCATTAATGCTATCACTTCCCTGATAGCACTACTTTTTCTGAACCCCACATGTTTAGGTATATTGTGTTTTTATTTCCACTTATTTCAAAAAAATTTTAATTTTTATCTTATTGATACAGTGATTATTCAGGAGCATGTTGTTTAATTTTTATATTTTTGGATAACTTCCAAAGATCTTCTTGGTATTGATTTCTAGTTTTATTCCACTATGGTCTGAGAAGATACTTCATAGAACTGTTATATCCTCTTACAGAATTGATCCCTTTATCATACTATAATAACCCTATTGTTCTTTTTTAATTTATCAGGTATAAGTATAGGTACTCCTGATCCTCCCACTTTTTTTTTTTTTTTGAGACAGAGTCTCACTCTTGCAGCAGGCTCAAGTGCCAGGGCAACAGCCTAGCTCACAACAACCTCAAACTCAGGGTTCAAGAGATCCTCCTGCCTCAGCCTCCTGAGTAGCTGGGACTATAGGTGCCTGCCACCATGCCTGGCTGATTTTTCTATTTTTAGTAGAGACAGGGTCTTATTCTTTCTCAGGATGGTCTCAAACTCCTGAATTCAAACTCCTGAGTGATCCTTCTGCCTGGGCCTCCCAGAATACTAAGATTACATTTGATAATTCTTCGCTTATTTTTCTACTTTTGTGGTTGTGGTTTGGTGAAATTCTTTTGTGGTTTCATTGGATTCCCTTCTCTTCCTCCTTTGTGTGGCTTGGTTTATAAGACCTGTGAGTTTTGTACTTTCATGTGTTTTCATATGGTGAATATTGATCTTTCATTTCCATAGTTAAAATCTGTCTGAGCATTTGTTGTAATGCTGGTTTAATAGTGATGAATTCCCTCAGCATCTGTCTTTCTGGGAAGAACTTTATTTCTTCTTCATTGATAAACCTTATTTCTGGCCAGATATAAAATGCTTGACTGGCAATTTTTTCTTTCAGCACCTTTCAAATGCCATTCTATTCATTCTTTTCTGCCCTGTATGACTTCTGCTGAGAAATCCACCAGAGCTTTGCTCTTTTTTACTTTAAAATTCTTTCTTTCACTTTGATTTTGGATATTTTGATAATTTTCTGTGGTGAAGACATTTTTTTCAGTGCATTTGCCTGAAGCTTGCTGGGTCTCCTATACCTGTCCATACATCTCTCTTGCTAGACTTCAGGAGTTTTCACCTATCATTTCCTTAAGTAGATTTTCTACACTTTTTGATCTCTCTTTCTCCTTGGGAATACTAATATTAATAATTTCTAAGTTTGATTGGTTTACACAGTACCAGATGTCTCAGTGGTTTTCTTTTTATTCTTTTCCTCCTATTTTTGACTGACTGGATTATTTCAAAAGATTCGTTTTCTGGTTTTCAGATTCTTTATTCTCTTAAGTCTAGTCTATTGCTGAAGGTTTCTTATGTAACTTGTATATCCTTTGGTAAATGTTTCAGTTCCAGAATTTCCAGTGTGTTTTTAGGAAAAGATACCTATCTCCTTGGCAATCATTCATATCTTCAATTGAATTTTCAGTTCCTTTTATTGAGATCAGTTTCTGGAGAATTGTTGTGGTTGTTTGCTAGTGTGATATTTCTTTGATTTTTTATATTCCTTGTGTTTTTATGGTTTGGTTGGTTGGTTGGTTTTTTTGAGACAGAGTTTTACTTTGTTGCCCTGGGTAGAATGCTGTGGCATCATAGCTCACAGCAACCTCAAACTCCTGGGCTTTAGTAATTCACTTGCCTCAACCTCCTCAGTAGCTGGAACTATAGGCATCCAACACAACACCCAGGTATTTTTTAGAGACAGGATCTCGCTCTTGCTCAGGCTGGTCTTGAACTCATGAGCTCAAGCAATCCACCCACCTCAACCTCCCAGAGTTCTAGGGTTACAGGTGTGAGCCACTGCTGTGTTCTTATGTAGATATCTGAATATCTGTTGAAGCAGCCACTTGTTCTAGTTTTTAGAAATTGCTTTCATAGAGCAGGATTTTTTCCTCTTAAAGATGTATGTATGTTGTTGGTTCAGCATGATGCTTTGGCTTTGATTTGGGGTACTTGCAGAAATGTGATTCCTGTATGATTTCTTTGCCAGTACACAGGGTCAGTGAAACCTATGATTTCCTTGGCAAAAGGATACAGCACCATAGGAAAAGGATTATACTCTGTATAATATTTTTATAAACATGCAAAAGGAATTCAGTGGAGGAAGGACAGATTTCCCCAAAAGTGGTGATGGAGCAACTGGGCAACCAAAATAAAATAAAAACTGAATCTTGGCGGGGTGCAGTGATTCATTTCAGTAATCCTAGCACTCTGGGAGGCCCAGACATGAGAATCTTTTGAGCTCAGGAGTTCAAGACCAGCCTGAGCAAGAGTGAGACCCTATCTCTACAGAAAATAGAAAAATTAACTGGGTGTTGTGGTGGGTGACTAATGTGGTTGGTGACTCAGGAGGCTGAGGCAGGAGGATCACTCGATCCTAGGAGTTTGAGGTTGCTGTGAGCAGAGCTGATGCCATGGCAATAGAGTGAGACTCTGTTAAAAAAAAAAAGTGAACCTCAACCTAAACCTTGCCCTTCACACACACACACACACACACACACACACACACACACACACTCACATGCTCAAAATGGATCACAGTTCTTAAAAATAAAACATACACCTAAAACTACAAACCTTAGGGGAATAAAAGAAAAAACATTGGAACTTAGAACTGGGCAAACAGTTCTTAGACATGACCCCAGAGTTATGATCCATAAAGGAAAGAGTTGATAAATCGGTTCCTATCAAAATTAAAAATTTTTGCTCTGTGAAAGACCCATGAAGAGCAAGAAAAGACAATCCACAGAATGTGAGAAGATATTTGCCAATTACATATCTGATGAGGACTTGTTTTAGAACACACAAAGAACTCTTAAACTCACTTACACAAAGACATACATCTATGGAACAGAACAGAAACCCCAGAGATGAAATCAGCCTCATATCACCATCTGATATTTTGTGGTTTTTTTTTTTTTGAGACAGAGCCTCAAGCTATCCCCCTGGGTAGAGTACCGTGGCATCACAGCTCACAGCAACCTCCAACTCCTGGGCTCAAGCAAGTCTCCTGCCTC
>CAUYTI010113030.1:0-17861 GCA_963575145.1 Galago senegalensis | reverse complement strand
GCGTGTAATCTTAGCTTTATAAGCAGCATGTAACAGCCTCTCGGGGTTCCTTCCCTAGCGGCTGAGGGAACCCTGACGCGTCGGCAATAAACCAACCTCTTGCTCTTTGCATCGACCTGTGCTTATGAGTGGTCTTTGGGTGAGCGACCCCCGGGGTTGGGCACAACACTGTCATTGTTGTTTGGCGGGCCCGGGCTGGATTGGAACCCGCCACCTTAGATGTATGTGGCTGGCACCTTAGCCACTTGAGCCACAGGCGTCGAGCCATCACAAAGAAATTTAACTGACAAATAAATATATGAAAAATCTCAAGGCAATTGGTAACCAAATAACTATAAATAAAAGCAGTGCATCATCATTGTTGCTTATCAAATTGAGTCAGCTGGGAGCCAGAAACTGATATCTCCAAATAGGGCACATTCATGTGCTGAACTGAAGGTAAAGCCCCAATGTCTCTCCACAAACATCTCTCCCAAAGCATACACCTTTCTCTGCCTGAGATCCAGACCCACCAAGGAGAACAATTGTTTTCTTCTTCCCCTCCTTATAAGACAAAGAATTCAACCAGAGGTGAACAGATCCCTTCACTGTCAAAAAGAATTATTTACAAATTAATCCCTGTTCCTGGATCCATCAATTGTCCCTGGTAATCCTTTATTGCTTTTGGTGTTTATGTGTAATAATATATATATTTTTGTCCTCAGTTCCTGGCTTATAACTTTCATAGTTCTTATTATAATGTTGGGACACTTTAGGCCTCAGGAGCAGGCCTTAGGAGATTGAATCCCCCCTCCCCGTTTCCTATCCTCATTTCACCTGCCCAAGGCAAGACTTTAATCTGATTATGGGTCAAAAGGCCCTCATTCTAGATAGGATCTTTCCTTATACTCTGGCAGAAGAAATGCTGCACTGAAAGGCCAGGAAGAATCTGAACAGAAAGGCCTTGCTGGGTTTAGATTATATGCTTTTTGTCTACACAGTCAGTCATGCCTATGTATGAAGCCTTCACAAAAACCCAAGAGGAAAGGATTCAGAAAGCTTTTGGATAACTGAACACATGGAGTTTCCTGGAGGGTGGCACACCCCTTCCCCCACACTTTGCCCCATACATCTCTATATCTGTATCCTTTGTAATACCCTTTATAATAAATTCATAAGTGTGTTTCCCTGACTTCTGTGAGTCACTCCAACTTGAAGTTGGTTGGTTAGAAGTTCTCCAGGCCTATCTATAATAGCTAAAAACCAAAGTAAAAGAGAGTGCTGGACTAGGCTTAGATGTTGATCTGCCTGAGCTTGGGCTACAAGCCTCACAGCTATACCCAAGGGCAAAACCAAGTAACTATTGAAATCAGAGGGTATGGTGTGAAGGAACTGTTCACACAACTATTTTGTAGACTGGTATCATCAACTTCCTGAGGAATCTTTACTAAAATGTATTATGAGGGTATATAATTTAGGGGCAGTATGGCAGAGCATGTGTGGGTTGATACAGGACCCACAGCTCAGTATTAAACAACTGAAGATGGGTATATATGATCCAAGACACACAGAAGGTTATTCCCTAGGAAACAGCCAGCCTTGTGGAGTGGATAAAAGCCATTGTAAGTTCTGTTTACCTTGAGAAGGAGGACTGACTCCCCCCACAAAGGCCAAGTGGAGCACCCCACATGAAGTAGTCTGTACACTTCATATTTGAGCCATGTGGGACTGGCTGTGTGATAACTGATGTTCTCCCATTGAATATGCCCATTACCCAGGTCATTGGTAAATGCTGTGTAATATCCTATGTATGTTACTCCTATAAGATCAAAGGACAGGGATATCTTTCCAAATTTGATGTTTCAGCTTCCCCTCATGGGTCTTAATGATAATAGTAATAAAAACATTGGGTTAATTAATAAGACAAAGGTGAAGGGTAGAGGGAGAGACAAAGGACTCATTTTGGAAGCTAGAGATTTTTAAATGGTTATTAAGAAATAAGATGAATATGGAAAACATTCATGGAGGTGAAACTAAGAGGAAAAAGAAACTAAGAGGAACTAAGTCACAGGACTTGTCTCAGCAGAGAAGAAATCTTTATGTAGTTATTTGAAAAAGTAAGGAACAAAATGAAAATTGAAGAGACTAAAACAAGTTCTTAACACAAAACTATTGAAGTTTGAGTGCCAATCCCCCCAAATTAAAGGGCTCCAAACCAATTTTCTCTATTTCCCTCAGTTTAAAGGAATTTAAAAAAACAGAAAAAGATTATGATGCAGGCCCAGCACAGTGGCTCACACCTGGAATCCTAGCTCTCTGGGACACTGAGGCAGAAGTATTGCTGTAGCTCAGGAGTTTGTGACCAGCCTGAACAAGGAAGGGAGAGACCCTGTCTCTACTAAAAATAAAAAATATTAGCTGGGCATGGTGGTGTGGGGCTGTACTCTCAGTTTCTCAGGAGGCTGAGGCAGGAGGATCACTTGAACCCAGGAGTTGAGGTTGTTGAACTAGTCTGAAGGTGAACTAGGCTGAAGCCATGGGAGTGTAGCCTGGGGCAACAGAGAGATTATATCTCGGGGGGGGAAAAAAAAAGAAGAAAAGAAAAGAAAAAAAGAAAGATTATGTTGAGAAGTCCCACCTGGAATTGCCTAGGATGATGGTTAGAGCCAGGTTTCCTTGGCCCAACCTCTGGATGGGGACCCAAAACCTTATGCACAAGAGAATAAAATGGTCTGAGAATGGAGAAGAGAAGTTCATGAGACTAGAATACAAAATGTAAAGGTTGATAGGATTATGGAAGTTAGTATATTTGAACATGCTTCATATGAAGTGGTTGCATCTCTTCCACTTAGTTGTATTATGAGAAGGACATTGTATCTAATGAGGGAATATTTTCCCCACTTAACACTGTAAAAAAGAAAGCATCTAAATCTTCCCTTTAAGCAATTGTCAATCAGACATGCTAAATGGGAACCAATAAGATTGTCTGAACCCACACAGTGCAGAGTTGAAGCTGGAGTGCTGGTAGGGACAAATTCTTGATTTGCTAGCCCTCTGTAGAGCCTATACTGGGGCTGGTGGCAAAGCCCTCTGAATACCTCCCAGGAACAACTATTGGACTAGAGAATTTGGACTAGAGAATTTCTACTTGAGGATCATTTGCTATCTTGTTATGGGACATTAACTCAAGCTACCCCTATGAGGGAAGGACATAAAAAGATATTGATACCTGAAGTACTCATGTTTCCCGGGTGATGTCAAAGAAACACGCTAGTGGGGATAGCAGTGACAGAAGAGTTCCAAAATGAAATGGAAATGGTTTATGCAGGATCATGCTATCTAGGGAGTGCAGGGAGGAGGTACTCATGGGCAGGGAGTCCTTTTGCCCTAAGATTAACTCTGGAACTGTGTAAAGATTCTACAATATCCAAAAAACAGCTCTCAATGTACTAACCAAGAGCTGCTGTGTTTGTGGCTGCTGGTCCCAAGGCAAAGGAACACCATCCTGTTTGGAAGGCTTATACTTTATTAAAGAAGGTAAAAACATATCAGCTTGGTAGGATGCATTGCATGCCGGTTTTCTAGCAGTGATCAAAGATTTGAGCAATGGTAAAAGCCCATGTTTAGGTTTTTACCAACTTGCGAAGAGTGGCAAATGGCTTGACAGGACACAGTTGGAGACACTGGTTATTTTACCAAGGAATGATTATATTTTCAGATATGACCAGATTGCTTTGAGCAATTGAGGGCAACTTTATAGATCCAATAAAAGCCCCTTGGAAAGACTGATTTTGTATCTTGTCTATGCAGTTTCTTTACTTAGTTTCTGACTTATGGTAAGTAAAGAATGTCATTTTCTGACAGACCCAGGAACCTCAAGTTGTCTTGGGAATTCGAAGAGTGCAGTATGCCCAGTTCTTACAGGTATTGCAGGCATAGTCTGGCAAATCCTTGGCTTGGCTTCCTAACCTTGAGGGTTTTAAAAGTCCAATGTGAGATTTCTTAAGAAAGAAGTGTCAGGAAAGTCAACTCAAAAAACAGCCTACCTGGCCAATCACTATTCTTGCTGTGCTTTATGCAAATAGTCAGGCCAAGTATAATTAGACTGAAGTTCATTTTGCAAACAGATTTGTCTTTGGTAAAAATGTGGGACTAGAGAGAGAAAATTTATGTTTCAAAAGAAAACTATAGTTATTAGATTCTAGCCCTGTTCAATGGTCAAAATTTAGAGTTTTTATTATTTGCCTACAATTTCAATTTGGAATAAACCCTGAATTCTCTCTTGACTACAAATCTCCAAACTAATGTTTCCAAATTTCTCTTCCCCTTTCCTGACTTGGACTCAGTGAAATTGCTACTACGTTTTCCCTGGCAAGCTAAAGATCAAAAACTTATCAGATTGTCTCTGCCTACTTCTACTTTAACTGAAGATGCTTCAAGTACACCTCAACTGACTGCCATTCAGACCCTAAGGAAACTGATTTATAAGAGTTATCCAAACATTAACATTTATTTTTCTTCTGCTGGAATGCCCCATTTGCCATGCCATCTCCTGAAAGAGACACAACTGTTGCATGGGCCTGGCCTATGTCCTGAAATGGGAAACTGGTTTAATGAGATGCTTTGCCACTGCCCTATTAACTCAATTTTTCTCTACAGAGCCACTAACTCATTTTTGGTGTATGAAACTTCTAGGGAAATTTCAGACAGGGGGATTTTAGAGAAATTGATATCCCAAAACATGGCACATTGATAGGCTGAACTGAAGAAGAAGCCTCAGCTCTCTCCCAAAGCACGGGCAGACCTCTATCTGCCCAAGACCGAGACTCATCAAGAACAATTGTTTTTTCTTCCCCTCCCTGTAAAACCGAGAATGTAATCCCATCTAACCAAGCCCTTTCACTGTCAAAGAGAGCTATTTACAAGTTAACCTTTGTGGATGAATTCATTTTCCCTAGCAGTCCATTATTGCCCCCCAGGAGAATTCATCTTATCCTCTATCCCATAACCTGTTTTTACAGGATGGTATATAAACTTCTGAACTCCCCTGAGGGGGCAGGAATCACTGTGAGTGTCCCTGTGTATACTAATTAAATAAATATTTGGGTTGGTAATTCACAGCTAACTGGTATAATGTATATACATATTTTGGGTGAAGGCACATTTATAACATTGGCTTAAAATGTACAAAAGCAAATTATGCAAATAAAATGTGTGTACCCCTATAATATTCTGGAAAAAAGTATAAATGCCAGAGGAAAGTTCCATATGTTTTATATTTTAATACAGATTTTTTTCTAAAATGTTTCACAAATTTTTGATTGCTCTTCAACTGTATACCCATGTATATATATTCCTTCAATGTTTTGCAGTAAAGGTCTGAAAAGGGCAATAAAATGTTTTACAAGTAAACACCCCTACCCTTTTTGGAAATTAAAACCTTCATTCCTTCTCAAAGCCAGTAATCAAAGGGGCAGAAAATGTTCTTTGCTCTTTGTTATCTTTAACCACTGGCAGATGATTCAACAGAATTGTCTAGAGAAGGGTCACAAGCTCCACACTGGAGATAAGATCAATGGAAAGCACCAACTATAATTAAGTGACAATAGCCCAAAGTCACAATATGTGATACTGTCACATAGACCTAAACCCAATCACCAACCCCCACCTTTAAAAAATCCCTGTTTTTCCTGCTTAAAGGCAGGATGGTGGTCTTTGAGATGCTAGTCTACCATCCTCCTTATTTGCCAGCAAATTAATAAACTTCTCTTTCCTTTTCCTCAAACCACTTGGCCTCATTCTTTGTTCTCACTGATTTAGCCTCATGGACAAGTAAGTACTGGACTTTCAGTAATGTCAGGACTATGATATTTGCTGTTCTTTCTCCTTGGGATTTCATTCCCTCAGATACATGCACGGTTTGCAACCTTACCTCACCCAGGTCTTTATTCAAATGCCACTCCTCTATAAAACTTCATCTCTCTATCACTCTTTTTCCTAGCTTCATTTTTCTTCCTAGAACTTTTCACCCTCTAACATTCTATATAGGACCCAGATTACAAGTCAGTCTATCTGCAAAGTTCATCATTGTCTCGTAGCCTTGGAAAAGATTTTAAATTTTAAAGCCCAATTAAACTCTACATTACATTGTACTACAAGTTATTGCATGTTTCTAAAAATAAGAAAGAAAGAAGGACCTTTGAGTCAAACTGAGATTTAAAAGGGTATTGACTCCAAAATGTGAAATTGGCTGAGCGAGAAGCCCTCTTTTCTTGTTATACAATAGTGACAAAGTTGATTAAACTCTACTTTTTTGCAGCATAGCTATCTCAGACCAATGTCTCTTGAAGCTGGAGCTTTAGGAAACTTGGTAGGAAGAAATATCAGGATGTTAGAGATTATTGGCTGTTTCTTGTGGCCTTTAGTAAGGTCTTAGAAAAAAAAAGGACAGTTTTGATCTCCACTGATCTGCCTGAAAATAGAAAGGGAACAACATACAACTTTGTTAATATAGACCCATCTGCCCATGGGTGAGATTGTTAAGATTCAGTTAATCATGCTTCTCATAGAATTGGCAAACCCAAAATCTCTGCCTTGTTCTAAAATTAGCATAAAAGGCAAGGAGGTGAGAAATACAGCAGGAAGATAAAATTGGGACACCCGAGAGGCCAGGGAAATGAAGGAAGCCAGAATCCCTGGGCTCTTTCTACAATACCTCCTGCCTTGAACTCTCTGATTTAAATCTTTCCTCCTATTTCTCAGGGTCAGCCAATGGACTGCAGCCTGGTCACAGGGGTGCAGATTATTCTGCCTCACCTTTTGTTTCATCCGAGGTTTATGGCTTTCACTTATTACATGTTTCCAAGAGTCAAACAATTAAATTTGTGCAAGGCAAAGTTCCATAGCAAAGCAACAGAAGGGGTTGGGGTGCAGGTCTGTAAACCCAAAGGTTCTAATGTCTACTAGGGTTTCAAGAGAGTTGATTATCAGTGAAACTTCAAACCTTGACAAAATAGAAATTCGTGTTTCTTCAGCCTCAAAGGAAATCGTAGGCCCAGACCTGTCATAAACCGTATTAGCAGGAAGTGGGTTCCTAGAGAGATTCAGTTTCTAGAAAAGATTCCTATTTTATGATCTTCTTCTGAGGATATCTTGCTCACGCATAACCAGGGAGGGCAACAAATAAAAATAGGTTTTAGGGGCAGCCATATTGGCTGTTTAGTAAATTCAATTTTTTGCCAAGACAAGAACTCCATTCTACCCCTGCCCAGAATTAAATACTTAGGATTGATGACTACTGTTTGTTTTCCTTCCTTTTCTTTTCCAGATGATAGGGATTTTAAAATTAAAAATGTTTTGTTCTATTTCCTTTCCCCATTCTTATCTGTTAGAGGCAGTTAAATGAGTGAGTCCTAGATTGCATATTCATGAGGAGAAAGATCTGAAACTAAGAAAAACGCACATATTTCATTTGTAGCTGTATGCAATAATGACATTACATTTGGTTGTTTCTCCTTCAAAATCTGTGCATTTTCTTTTGTAAATAGGATAGTTGCATCACATCAAGTGGTGACATTTTTGATACTGGATATGTGAGAAAAAGGAATAGAATATATTGGACATATAATACATCTCTATTTGGAACCTCTTCTTTTGGGAAACATCTCTCCCTTACTCTGTGTGATCCTGAATACTAGTGAAAGTGTCTGTCCTATATTTTGGGTGCCTACCAGATAGAAGCTATGCAATCAGGAATCGCCACTCACCTGGTCACAGGGTTGGTTCACACATGGGTATACAACTTAAGATGGATGAATTAGAATTCTCATTGGAATTGTGCCAGAGTTAATATTTTTCTCATTCTTCTAATTTTGTGATTCTGAAAGTGTTTGAAATTGGGTAGCTAACTATGGTGCTTCTTAGTATACCTGAAAATGGAGGAAATAAGGCTGATATATAGATTAAAACAGAATTAAAAGATGAAGAGGAGGAAGAAAAAAGGAGATAAGTAGAGATACAGAGATAGAGATAGCAATTTAGATCATCTTCTGGAAGTAATTTCAGGGTGTTCCTGGATCTATTAATGGCTGTCACAGAAATCATCTCTACCTCTGTATTTTCCCTGTATGTTATACAATTACTTCCCTTCTTATTAAGTGAGTTTGAGTTGGCCTTCTGACACTGGCAACAGAAAGGGTCCTGATTTAGACAGTAGTCAACCACTCCGTTTTCTGTATCCTTACCTGCAATCTGCCTCCTGCCCTCACCATTCCTCTGTTAACTCCTCTTGCCAGCCACCATCAACTTTCTGGTTTTTAAAGCTGATGAATCTTTTTTTTATCTCTAGCTTCCTGAATCTTTTTACTGAGGTTGATGCTGTTTATCATTATTTTTCTTAAAATCTTCTTCCATTGACTTTTTACAATAAAAAAATTTTGTCTATACTCATCTTCGACTGACTTTTGAGAAACACCTTTTTTTGTTGTTGTTGTTCCTACTGTTTAAATTTCTCCTTAACTTGTTTTCCAGGCCAATGCTTATTATCTCCAAAATGACTTGCTCCTCAGGATTATGTTCTTGACCTTATCATTGTCTCACTATACAATTTCTCCCCGTGGGACTCTGTTCATTTCCAGAGTGTCTATTGCTACTAATACACTGATTACTTCAAGATCTTTATCTTTATACCAGAGCCTTCTATCTAAAGTCCACTACCTCTGGATACATTATTCTCTCAGGTGTCCTTCAGCCATCTCAAAATCAGCATCTCTCAAATCTAATTTTATTGTTTATCCACCCAATTATGCTTTTCTTTTAATGTTCCCAATCACCGTGACTGGTACCACATGCAAGCATTTACTTTTGTGAGAAATCTGGGTATCACTGCTGACTCCTCATCAGTGAGTGGAGGACTTGAATCCTTGGAAATCTCTGTAATTGTTCTCTTTGTAATCCAGGTATGACCATAAGGGGTGCTACTCACCACTGAGATGGGCTTCCTGATTTGGGTGGAGGTAATAGGTTTCCAGACTAGCAGAGGCCTATTGGTAGCATTTAACCTCTATAAACAAGCTAAGTGCATCTATTATAAAGAGCAACAGGGACATACCAGTTAGCAGAATACCTTGGCTTACAGAGGTCTTTGACTGGACCTGATTGATTACTATGTATGTAGGAACAAAATAGATGGGCATCCTACTAAAGCATTGTTTGATCTATACTAGAGGAAGTACCCTAGTAGTTAAAAATCTGATGTGACTCATCACCATGGACAGTCATGATCTCTCACTCAATTTACAGACCTAAGTCAATTCATAGATCTAGAACCCTGTGATTGAAGGGAAGCTGAGCCTCCTTGAATAACTCTGCATCTTTTCCACAAGTACATTCCATAAATCTTCCTCCAAGCCTTCCCCAAATGTACTTGTGATCATTTATTTATTTATTTTTTTGAGACAGAGTCTCATTTTGTTGCCTAGGCTACAGTGCAACAGCATCATCATAACTCACAGCAACCTCAAATTCCTGGGCTCAAGTGATCCTCTTGCCTCAGCCTCTCCAGTAGCTGAGACTACAGGAGTGTACAAGCATTCCTGGCTAATTTCTCTCTTTTTTTTGTTGAGATGGGGATCTTGCTCTTGCTCGGGCTGGTGTAAATTCCTGACCTCAAGCAATCCTCCTGCTTCAGCCTCCCAAATTGCTATGATTATAGGTGTGAACCACCACACCCAGTCATTTGTGATTATTTACTAGGTGACTGTTCATTGAAGAAAGAAGTTACCATACCTGGACCTTTCATAGGTCACTAGACCCAGGCTCTGAATTGATGTTAATTGCTGGGGACCCCAAAATTCACTATGGCCTACTTTTAAAGTAGGGGCTTACAGTGGTCAGAGATCAAGGGAATCTGAGCTCAGGGATGAGCCTAGTTGCTCTGTAGACCCACCCCAGGTCCTAAATGTCTAGTTACAACAGACATAATTAGCAACTTGAGGAATCTCCACATTGGCTCTCTGACACATGTGGTCATATGTATATTACTTATAGGCCTAAGTATGGACAAAATTAAAATTTAGAATAATATTATTTAGGTATAACCTTGAAGGAGATGAGATATTTCTGAACATGATATGAAACCCAGAGCTCATAAATGAAAGAAGATAAATATATTTATCTACACAATTTAACATTTTTATATGGCCAAAGATACCAAAAAGTTAAAGACAAACAATAGACTTTAAAATATGTCTAAAATATGGAAAAAATATGTGCAACACATGTGACTGATTAAAGAACCTCGCAGGTGTATCCTTGGGATCTCCTTGAGAAGACATCTATTCCTGTAGACCTCACCCTTCCCAGGTATCCTCTCTCAACTCAACTGGTCTTACCACCCCTATCCAGTAACTGACTCAGTAAAGAAAACAATGTCTACAGTCCTGTGGTTCCTCCCTGAACCCAGCCAATTAGCAGAAAAAATTGCCTAGCCCTTTGCCTGCCAAACAATCTTTAAAACCTCTTTATCTCCAATTCTTAGAAAGATGGGTTTGAGAACTTCCTCCCATCTCTTCATAAGACACTGGTGATATTAAACTCTTTCTCTGCTGTAACCCTGGCTGTCTCAGTGTTTTGGCCTCCTGCTGAGCAGTGGGCAGTGCTGGGGCCAGGTTCAGGCTGGGTCAGGGCTTCCTAGGGGAGTCCTGCTAGACATCTCCCACTAATTTCTATGTCTAGGAAGTGTGGCTAGAGGTTTCCACAGCATATGTGGATGATAGTAATCTTTCAGCAAATGTAAGAACAGTCCAGTTTTCATATAGTTTGCTAAATTTCTGGTGTGTAGCTTGTTCAAATTTTAAAAACAGGTTTTACTGTTGGAACTTTAATAAATATTGCCATTTGAAGATAATCTTTCAAAATCCTCTGTGATGTTGTAGGACGTTTTTTAAAAGAGAGGATTTTTATATTATGAAAGCAATATTTTTCTTAGAAAACCTAGTAAAAGAAGAAAAAGAGAAAGTCAAGGGAAAGCAAACATGTGAAGCCCTATCATCCAGAGAAAATTACTTCTGATGTTTTGGTAAATTTCATTTCAATTTCAATAATTTTTGCCTTTATCTTTTTCTATGTCTTTCCCATTTTGAACTTATTTGCGATTCTTTTAGTAGCTTCCTGGTTTGAAAACTTACTTTTATAATTCTCCATCTGAAATGATTTTTGATTAGTGTATCTAAAACCATATAGGTCTGGGTTTTTTTTTTCTTCTGAGTATAGGTTTGACCACATCAAACATACTTAAAAATGTGGCATGTTCTCACTGTTAATTTCTAAATATTTATAATTTATTTTAATTTCCTCTTTAACTGAAGCATGTTTAATAAGGGTTTGGGTGCAGTGGCTCACACCTGTAATCCTAGCACTCTGGAAGGCAGAAGTGGGGAGCTCAGGAGTTGAGAGACTAGGCTGAGCAAGAGAAAGACCTTGTGTCTACTAAAACTAAAAAAATTAGCCAAGTGTTATGGCAGATGCCTGTCATACTCAGGAGGCTGAGGCAGGAAGGGCACTTGAACCCAGGAGTTCATGGTTGCTATGAGCTAGGCTGATGGCACTGCACTCTAGCCTGAGGTAACAGAGTGAGACTCAAAAATTTTTTTACTAAAGACATGTGATTCAAAATTATATTATTTAATTATCTATAGTTTTGCTGTCCAGTATGGTAGTTACATAATGGCTACTGAGTGCTAGAAATGTGATCCAAACTGAGACAGGATTTAAGTGTAAAATTCACATCAGTTTCAAAGACTTTGTATGAGATATTAATACTTTTTAATATTGATTACATATTGAATGGTTACATTTTGTATGTGTAAGATTTAATAACATATTATTGAAGTAATTTCATCTGTTTTGTTATCTGTTTTTTAATGTGGCTACTAGAGAATTTTTTAATAAATTGCATATGTGGCTTGCATTTGTGACTCACATTATGTTTTTGTTTGATTGCATTATGCTATAGTTTTTCTTGAATTGTTAATGCCACATACAGATGTGTTCAAATTTATCTACTGAGAGTTGGATTTAAGAATTTTAAAGTTCATGGTCAGGTTCCAAAAGATCCTTCACATCCCTTCTTCTTCATGGCTCTGGGATCACATGGAGACCAGCTGGGCAGAGCCCCAGCCCCTCAAGCTGAGGCTCTGGCCCGGGAGTCCAGGCGAGCAAAGGTGAAGGCTGAAGGCACAGCTCCCTTGCCCTCCTTGCTCAAACGTCAGATGTTGCTGCTGAGCCAGCTATTGCCCCACGTGGAGAAGAGGGGGTGTGAGCTTCAGGAGAGGTGGGGCAACTCTGCCTGACTCTTTGCCACTCCAAGGGGAGCACTTGGGGAAAGGGCCCGGGAAGTAGAATGTTCCAAGATCAGGAAGGAGTGTGTCCTGGGGTCAGGATTTCTCTTTGCTTTCTGAGCCATATCATCTGACCCCTTGTTCCTCAGGGGATGAGACCAACAAAGTAAAAGGCAACATTTGGAAGGACTGTGGTTAGCAGCCTCCAGACCCGCAGGGAAGCCCTGATCACCTCTGACATGCTCTGTCCTCTGAGAATGGCAGGGCAGTGGCAGCTGCAAGGGACAGGACCAAGGGGTGTAACCCAGGGTCCCTAATGTCAAAGAAGCTCCCTCAGTCCCTCCCTGCCTGGGATCTCTCATGGTGGAGCTTCAAGTTTCTTCTTATCCTGTCTGAATCAGCACCTGCTCCTGCTCTGGAGTTAGACTTGTAAGCCAGGCTACTCTAACCACATTTCCCTCTGGCAGGAGTGGCTGTGCCAGGTGGTATCTGATGCTCCAGCCTCACACCGGTGGCTACCTGTCCCCAGGTCTTGTTGTCCAGAAATCCAGCTGCTCGTTGGCCCTTTTGGTGGCTGATTGCAGGGAGGCTTCTCAGCAGGGGAGATTGGGTCAGAACCCCAAATCCTGTGACACAACTATATTTGGTCCAATTTCCTCTAAAGAACTCTCTTCCCCCCAGAGATGCTGGCACTGGGGGGATGCACTTTCCCTGCTCTTCCTGCTCCTCAATTCCTCCTCCTCACTGCTTGGAAGCTCATTTTCTGGAAGCATCTGGCTTCTTGGTTATGTTTTTCTTTCCGTTGTCACACCCATCTCCTCACAGAAGGGGTCTGTGGTGCTGATTGCCACTGCTGCTGTCCATGCACCTCAAACAGTGAGTGGATGACACAATGTGGGGGAAGTGAACGTTGATCCCAGGCAATAACAAAACAATATTGCACTCTTATCCCGTCCACGTTTAAAACCACATGCATTGCCATTATCTCATTCCGTCCTCACAAGCCCAGGACTGCCATGTGCGGTTGGTTGTACAGGTTGTTCACTGCCCAGGGGCACCCAGTCTAGAAACAAGTGGGAGCTGAAATTTAGCCTGTGTTCTGCTTGGCAAGCTTTGCACCCTGGCATGAGGGACTGGGTACCTTTAACATTCAGTCTCTGGTGGGGCTGTACAAGTGCAGAGGCAAGTTTTTTCCAAAATTCACAGCAGAGGGCACTATAGACTATCAGTGTTGCTGTATGACATTACTGTGATTCTTACAGAGCAGTTAGGGAAATTGGCACCTGGAGATCTAAGTGACTTGCCCAAGGGTGGCCAGTTCACGGCAGAGCAGGAATCTGGCCTTGGGTGTCTTCAGTCCGGTTCTCTGACTTTCTGCTCTAAGCGCTTCTCTCTGGGCCAAGCATAGACAAATAGACTCTGCCTTCCTGACTTTTTCTGAAGCCCAGGCTTAATCCTGCTCCTGCTCAGATTTTGTTCCTTGGTGATCCTCAGGGGTGGAGTAGAAGAAACAGTGGAGCGTGGGCCTAGGAGCAACTTACTTATTCATTGTCCATAGCCCCAAGGACCGAGCTAGAGCCCCTCTTCTCAACTGCAGCTTTCTCATTTCACTTCTTTCTTAGATGCTGGAGGCCTACACTAGCAGTAAAACTGCACTGCTGGGACTCACCACGTCCTTGGCTATAGAGCTGGCACCAAAGGTCATCCAGGCAAACTGTTGCCAAGACTCATCAAGACTGACTTCAGTCCTCCCACCCTGCTCCAATACTTCCCATTTGTGTCCCTTCTTAACTGAAAGCTCACGGATCAGCTGGAGAGGTGTATCTTCCTCCTCCACGGGAGTCCTTCCACGTTCACTTGGGATCTCATCTTTTCCCAGCCCTATGGGCACCTCCTTCCACAAGCTGGCTTCTCTCTTACCGGCAGCCTCTCAGAGCACTTTAATCTGAAAACTAAACGAACAACCGATAAAACTCAAACTTTCCCATCTTTAGTAGCCCTAGAGCCATCATGTTATTTCACTTCCCCCCATAACAATCCCTCTCCCACACATGCCCTCTGCAAGTTTTATCATTATCAGTGCACATGCTGAGTGTTAGGGTAGAAAGCTCAGAAACTGCTCTGCGAGGGAGGAGAAAAGCATTTCTCTAGACTGAGATTAGGATATAAGAGTATAAAATTTATTTTATCTTAGAAGGGGGGGTGAGAGAGGGGAAAAGAATGTGGAAAGAGGGAGAAAAAAAGTGAGTGGAGAGTCATTCCAAAGAAGGAAAAGAAGTAGGCCACCCTAAGGTCAAGGGGCCAGCTGAATTTAAGGAGGACGAAGAGAAAAGGTAACTGCAGCCAAATTCACAAAGTACTCTGAATGCGAATGTATCCCGGCTAGACCTCATGTTCATAGTCCATTGTTCCTCTGGGACACTCAGGAGCCCTTCAAACTAAGGGAACAAATTCTGAAAGACAGAGACTGAAGAGAAAGAATATACAGTTCCTTTTGTCTTCTGGGCTCCTCCTTGGTTTGAGGATCCTTTTCCTACAACTTGGTTGAAATCTCCAGGGACACAAAAGGCTCTCTGTTTCCCATGCCTGCAGTCATGAAGCATTTGGCCACCCCACTGAGGAGTGATGCCAATCTAAGAGGTAGAAAAGTCCCATGGCATCCGGGACTTTTTAAAAAAAATAAACGCCTGGCAAATAAAAAATAGCCAGGCGTTGTGGTGGGCGCCTATAGTCCCAGCTACTCAGGAGGCTGAGGCAAGAGAATCGCCTAAGCCCAGGAGTCGGAGGGTGCTGTGAGCTGTGTGATGCCACGGCATTCTACCAAGGGTGATGAAGTGAGACCCTGCCTCTACAAAAAAAAAAAATGTTAACCATATGGAAAAGATTAATACACTTGATTACATTAAAATTAAGAACTTTTTAGAAATGAAAAGATACTACTAAGACCATGAAAAGATAAGCCGCAGAGTGGGAGAAAATACAGCCAACAAACAACTCAAAAGAAAAGGGCAAGAGATGCAGACACGTCACAAACAGGAAGGACATCCAGATGACCCATTCACTTCTGAAAAGGGGCTTAGCCACATTAGGGATCAGACAAATGCAAATTAAAAACAGGAGATACATCAGGAAGTTATGAAGTATGGGTGAAGACGTGGAGCAACAGTGTAAGAAATATACTGCTATTGGAAGCCTAAATTGATACCACCATTGTGGAAAACGGTGAATTTTCAACATACCTTATTGAATGACAATTCTACTTCTAAGTACATACACAACAGAAATGTATGTGTTTGTGTAGCTTTCTCTATAATGGACTCAAACTGAAGCAACTCAATGACTATCAACAGTAGGAAGTGTACGTTGTGGTCTAGTCATATAATGGCATACTATGTGGACATAAAAACAAATAAGCTGAGAATACAGACAACATGGATGTATGCACCAGTGGTTCTCAACCTCCCTAATGCTGTGGCCCTTTAATACAGTTCCTGTGGGTCATGACCCACAGGTTGAGAACGGCTGGTATACATGCTCAGATATAACACGAGGTGAAGTAACACAAAAGAGTACGTGTGCGATTCCACTTATGTGACTGCAACAGAAAAAACCCACAAAAGTAAGCTGTAGTGTGTAGGGATATACTTAATGTCTAGGCAGTAGGAATATGAAGAGAATCAAGGCAGCAGTTGCCATAACAGAACACAGGGCTTGGGAGAGTAGCGGAGGAAGGGTGCTTGTGGGGGTGTGTGAAAGGGACTCTGGGGATCGGCACTGTTGTTTATCGACAGCCTGTGTGGTTATATGGGCGTTTATCTGGAGATAATCATTGTGCTTGTTGAACATTTTTGTTTTGTGAACTCTGTCGTTGGTGTGCTCTACTTCACAATCTAAAAGTTAAAAAGAATTGTTTTACCTTTATAGCAAAGTAAATACAAGTGGTTGGAGTGGACCTACTTTCAAAACTCTGGTATTTGTAGTTTTGGGTTTTTTTCCTTAAGAATTGGTTAGAGAGGCTTGGTACCCGTAGTGCAGTGGTTACAGCACCAGCCACATACACCTAGGGTGGAGGGTTCAAACCCAGCCTGGGCTAAGTAAACAACAATGACAATTGCAACAAAAAATAGCCAGGCATTGTGGAGGGCACCTGCAGTTCCAGCTTTTTGGGAGGCTGAGGCAAGAGAATAGCTTAAGTCCAAGAGTTTGAGGTTGTTGTGAGCTGTGATGCCACAGCACTCCACCAAGGGCAACATAGTGAGACTTTGTCTCAACAACAACAACAACAAAAGAATTGGTTAAAGAAAGGGCTGGTACTTTATTCTCTGGTGTTGCAGTTGGAACAGTTTCCCTCCTTCCTCTTCCCATTAGGGCTTCTTAGCACCCATTTGGCAACTCATATTGGGAAATCTGGCTATGAAAGAGAATTCAAGGACCTGGGCATCCATCTAAGGAAAATCGAGTCTGATCAACTTCAGAATACAGCACACATAAAGGATTCAAGTTTTCTAGATGTGATGTGAAACTCAATAAATCCTACTCCAAAGAGGCTGTGAAGAAACCATAGGCATGCTTCCAGAGCCAGACATAGCTGTGCATGAACTTAGAAGTCCCTGTGATAGAGTATGGGTACAGATTTTGATCCAGTTGGTACAGACCCGGTTCTCTGAGACAACCTACTTTGGAATCAAAACTGCTGAAGATGGAGATGGTAAGCCATTCTTAAAGGCTGCATGATCTAGGGTAAGAAGTGTGGGCTTTCAGTTGAGTGATGAATTGAAGAAACTAGACACGGAGAGGGAGTAAACTGAATGGGTATAATGTTTACCATACATCACAAGGAACCATTGATCAAAAAGAAATTTCCTCGTGTTTGTATTCTGGTCCCATTATGTTTACACAGTGTTTAGAGGAAACTGCCTAAGACAGGACTGTGATTGAGTATTTATGCATTTTGACTAATGACCTGGGATACTTAGGATATTTGAGTTTAGGAGAAAGTGATGAATAATAACTGTGAGTCTATGGGGACATATCAGCTCAAGCAAGTTTATAAACCATTGGATTTTTGAGATATTTTATAAAACCCTGAGACATAATTATGGATATTTTAAAACAAAATATCCCATTTTTACCTAAGCACTATGTACAATTTTTTACAGCTCAGTCGCTGGCAGTTCTGTTCCGTTGGGGATTTTACAATAGACACTCAAGTAAGGGCAGGTATGGACGGGGTTTGTAGCGGTGCTGAGACTGTGCCCATGGAATTTTCCTGCCTGGCTCATTCCTTTTTCTTTGAGCTCTCTCAGACTATATTTTCCTGACTAGAAAGAGGCACACATGTGCCTCAAATAATCCTGAATTTAAAAAAATATATTGTAATCTATCTGTACACTAAGACACTGTATTCATTAAATACGTTCAAACTAATCAGAACTTGAAGATATACCTGTGTCCGTCACGAGTTCTGAGCACGGGAAGAGGACTCGGGAGGACATGTAGAAGTGGAAAGAACTTTATTAAAGAGCAGTCTGACCTCAGACTACA
>CAUYTI010113029.1:0-10231 GCA_963575145.1 Galago senegalensis | reverse complement strand
AGTGCAGTGGCATTACAGCTCACAGCAACCTCCAACTCCTGGGCTCAAGCGAGTCTCTTGCCTCCGCCTCCCAAGTAGCTGGGACCACAGGTGCCCGCCACAACGCCCGGCTATTTTTTGGTTGCAGCCGTCATTGTTGTTTAGTGGGTCCGGGCTGGGGATTCAAACCCACCACCTTAGGTGTACATGGCTGGCGCCTTAGCTGGTTGAGCTATAGGCGCAGAGCCAATCACTGGAATTTTCTTCTCAGTTTAGCTGGTGTCCTGCAAGTGTTTGATCAAGGACATTTCTTACCCCTCCATCCATAAAGAGAGAAGTGATCTCCCATTTCTACCTTATTGATTATATTAACAGCTGAGATTCTAGTTACTGGGCAGATTGAACAGTTTGTATATTGTACAGCAGTGACACTTAAGCTCCTTTCCAGATAGTAAAACTACATAGAGACTCTTAAGTAGGATGGTCTTTGTTCTTCTATTTTCTTATTGTGACATAGTTTCACTTTGTCACTGTAGGTACTGTGCTGTGGCAGCACAACTCACAGAAACCTCCATGTCTTGGACTCAGGCAATTTTTTTGCCTCAGCTTCCCAAGTAGCTTGAACTACTGTCATCTGCCTCAATGCCTAGTTTTGTCATTGCAGATTTTGTAGGACCACTTCCCAACTCAACACCCTCAAGTTGAGCCACCATTTCAGACACTGAATATGGGATATATTTAAAACTAGGTTTTGTGGCCAAGGGTGGTTCTTCATGCCTCTCACCTTGGCAATTTTGGAGACCCATTGAGTTGGATTGTCTGAGCTCCTGAATTGGAAAGCAGTCTCAGCACTAGTGAGATTTTCTACTCTCAGACTCCTGAGTAGCTGGGACTACAGGTGTATGCCACAACTACTGGCTATTACATTTACTTTTGAAGATGGATCTATTGTTGAAAAATTTCCCCTAGATTAGATATCAACTGGAGAAATTATTCTCTCAGGAAAAATTTTTCCTAAAATCCCTATTAGTCGAGAGTTCAGATTTTACACTACTCTTACTCTTTGTTATCTTAGGTACTGTACTCACTCTAAACTGCCCACATAATTAATTCTTGACTCAAGTTATGTTCTTTTTCCAGACTAAAGTATTTAGATCATACACTCCACTCCCTCTGTTGCACTTTTCAATCTCGGCCAATATACCTTTGCTCCAATGAGTCCAACACCAGGGACCAGACTTCTCTAGGGATCACTACCCATCAGATTAACTGGCAGTGTCCTAAGGAACAAACATCAAACAAACTTTTCCTGACTCATTCTTTCCTTCTCACCTCGGGGACCACAATAAATCCCCTTTTTGCCTTTCATCTACCTACTGACCCTTCCTCATAATTTCGCTCCAGAAACTATTCCTAGGAAAAAACTTTTCTTTCTTTCTTTCTTTCTTTCTTTCTTTCTTTCTTTCTTTCTTTCTTTCTTTCTTTCTTCCTTCCTTCCTTCCTTCCTTCCTTCCTTCCTTCCTTCCTTCCTTCCATTATTTCCATGAGACCAACTTTCACTCTTCAGGCTAGATTGTTCATGACCTCAGCCTTGCACACAATGACATCCTATACATCATTTCAAGTGATCCTCCCATCTCTGCCTTTGGAGTAACTGGAACTATAGGTAAGGGATACAACACTGGACTACTCTTTCTATTTGAGTAGAAACCCAGTGAGTGATCAGCACTAAGGCTGTCTTTCTGTTGCTCAGCCTTGTCTCCAACATATGAGCTCAGTGGATCTCCTTAATTTTGTTATCCAGAGAATTGAAATTTGTAGTCATGTATGGGATAAGTCATTGTGTTCTATTTTTAAAAATTGTGATTAAAGGCACCTGGTGGATTGTTCCATTCTCAGGCCCTGGTGAGACATAGGGAGTATGTCTGGACCATTTTACATATCCATGGAGGGAGATCATCACATCTATGCATTGATATCTTTTATCCTTATCATATTTCATTAGTTATTGTGTCTTATACATGTGATCCAAAATAACTCTTCAATGTGCATTGTGGTCAAGAAGCCAAAAGTTTAGGCACATCTAGCTCAGAACTCAGGCTTGGCTAAAATTTCAAGATAGGCTGGTATTACCCATGATGATCGTAAATAACTCCATGTATGGAGTACACTACTGGACACAGATTTCAAAAGGGAACCTTCAGTTTGACGTCTACTGTTTGAAACAAGCCTATTCTAGAGAAAGAGGTAAACATTGAGTGGAGGCAAGATGCCACACTGGAGCCAGCTTTCCATAGAGGCTCCCATCAAGAAGGAGATTTAAAAGACAGAAGTTTAGCAAGTCAGCTGTTGGTTTGGAGCTGAGCCAAGAGAGAAGGTTGAAGAATGCATATCAACCCTGTTCAGGCAAACTGCAATCCCAAGGATACAAACAAAAGGTATAAAATCCATTCCCAAGCAAACAGGAGTTCTCTCATCCATTAGAATAGCTAGCAGTATATTCCATACAAACAAGCAAGCAAAGTTGAAACATTTTCCCTTTCTATCCCATAGGATAAACCATCTAAAAACTGAACCTCCTACCCCCACTATGGTGCCATGGAACTCTCCTGACAGGCATAAAATTGTATAAGAATGTATTTATACTCTATCTGCAATTATGGACCCCCAGCACTCTCTTTGACTCTCACAGAAAGGTCTGGAATCTTATCCACTATTATTCATGGGCATTTTCTTGAGAAGTGAGGACAGTGTGAGAACTATTGCTGGTTTGTGCTTTTTCTGTGGCATGGGAGTAAGGAGAGGGTGGTCAACTGAGAAGGAACCTTTCAGGAGCTGTGGTGTCGAAGGTGCAGAGCAGCAGCTGCAGCTATTGAAATAATAGGCTTCACATTCTTGTGGCTATTCCATACAAACATGACCTATCTCTCTGGGAAACAATAGGAAGCTGGGCAACTTCTATCAAAGCCACTGGCTTAATCTATTTGGGATAGAAGTGAAGGCATCAGGAGTAAAGAGTAGCAGGCAGAGTACTAGAACTAGAATATGCATGTGCATAGCTGGCAGACTCTCAGGGTGAGGCTGAGCCACAGAACTGCTTTACTGAGCCCAAGATGCACTCAGCCTCAGAGGATCATAGCTGAGACAAAAAGGGCAGGCAGAGGCAGAAACTTACAGATGAGTGAGAGCACTAACGATGCCCTCCCCCAACACAAACTGCAGCCTAGACTGGGTCTAATTCACAGAATGAAAATAGCCAGACAAACAAAATCTATGAAGTTGTTCTGTTCTTTTTTTCAGCAACATCAATCAGGGGTAGAGCTGGAAGTCAGTGAAGCACCCCAGTCTCCATTAAGCACCCAAGGTTGTCAACTCTCACTTCCGCCCTGCTGGATACTGGCAGAAAGTATGGCAGAAAGTATGGATACTGGATGCAATGGCTCAGTAGACATAGATTCCCCTTTGACTTAGGAAGGTATAAACCCTGGAGAGGCTTCTCATTGGAAGAAACTGGGTCAGAGGCCTGTGGCATTACCAGTAACTGGGTGTGACAGAGTTGCAATGTGGGGAAGGAAGTATCAAACATCCCAGGCTAATTTATTTGCTGAATGGGTGCATTAAACCTCTTGAAGCACCAGAGTGAGTAATACATGAGCTTCCAGCAGACTTCTGCTATCTAGTTGCTGAAGAACTTTTGAACTCTCTCAAGTGAGACCAATGCTAATTGGGACAATTGATTTGGACTTCTTAAAGTGGCCCACTCACTCAAGGGTTATCCAAAATGGTAGCTGGGTGTGTGGTTGTGGGAAAGTTTGATTTTTCTATTCCACTTGTTGCCTGTCAGGGGTAAGCTGTGTATTTCTCGAAAGCTGAGACTTAAAAACAGAGTAACTGATTCACTAGGGTAGGACAGAAACCAGCAGAAAAAAAGGTAGAGTCACTTAGCCCCACCAAATTTAGCAGGCCAATAAGTTGTAGCACTGTGCAGGTCCTTGGAAAGCTCTAGTGGAAAAGGTATAGAAACATGTTCTAGCTTTTTGGCCAAGATTTAGTTAATCAGTTTTCTTGGAGCTCCCAACCCAACTTTTTCTTATCTGCTCATCCAGACAAATGGTATAAAAAAAGCATAGGACAGAATCAGTGGAAAAACTCCAGTAACATGATTAGCCAGAGTAGATCAACCCTCAGGGAAGGATATGGAAGATGCAACTGAAGATCTCATTTATAACCATATGACCAAGATTTCAGAAATTGAACTCAAAATTTGGATTACAAATAAAATTAATAGAATAGAGGTAAAGTTGGAATTAGAAAATCAAGGAGCATTTCAAGAGTTCTCTCATGCATTCAATGAATTCAAAGACAATATCATCAAAGATATTAAAAAATTGAGACAGGAATTTCTAGCCCTCAATATCTGAGAAATACAATAAAATTCTTCAGTAACAGAATTGAGCAAGCAGAAGAAAGAATTTCTGACACTGAGGACAAAGCTTGAGAATGCTCCCATGCACTCAAAGAGGAATAATAATGGAGAGAAACAATGGATCTTTTTCTCAGAGTGTTTTGGATATTTTCTAGAAAAGTGATTCACCTTAGAGGAATCCATGAAGGTGACTAATTTGCTTCACAAAGCACAGCAGTTCTTTTTAATAAAATTATGTAAGATAACTCTCTAGACATGCCAAGAGATTCTGAAATTCAAATAGCAGATTGTTTCAGAAAACCAGCACACCCCAATCTGAATAAAACACCCCCAAGCACATCATTATTAACTTCATTAAAGTTAATATGAAGGAGAAAATTCTGAAAGCATCCAGGTGTAAGATAATAATAACCTACAAGAGGAAGAATATTGGAAATACTACAGATCTCTCTGCTGAAAAGTTTCAAGGTAGAAGAGGGTAGTCATCAACTTTTAATCTAAAAAAAATCACTTTCAACCCAGAATCCTGTATCCAGCTAAACAGAGTTTCATTTATGATGGAGAAATCAAATACTTTAATGACATTCACATGTTGAAGAAAGATACCATAACTAAACGAGCTCTCCAGAATATTTTCAACCTTTCCTCCATAATAACCTGTGCACTTCCCCACCACAATGAAAACTCATAAAGAAACTTTTCATCAATTACAACATCCAAAGTGGTGAAAAGATTAAAAATATGGACTGGATTTTTTTTTTTTTTTTTTTTTGTGTGTGTGTGTGTGTGTGTTTGTGCACTGGACTTTTAAAATATTTGATACTCAAAATTTTACCAGGCTTATCAATATTCTCAATTAATGTGAATGGCTTAAATTATCATCCACAGGAGCACAAGTTGACTGACTTGAAAAAACTACTCAGGCCAGATATCAGCTGCATACAAAAACCTCACCTTATCTTACAAGATAAATATAGACTCAGAGTTAAGGAGGGATGGTCATCTATATTCCAGGCAAATGGAAAGTAGAAAAAAGCAGGTGTTGCAATTTTATTTGCAGATACAGTAAGCTTTAAACCAATAAATTAATTAAGGATAAATATTATCATTTCATATTTCTTAAAAGCAAAACTCAATATGATGATAGTTCAATTATTAATATTTTTCCACCCAACCAAAATATACCTAAAATTATAAGAGACACACTAAAAGTCAAGACAACTTGATTTCTTCCAGCTGCATCATAGGCAGAGATTTTAACACTCTTATGGCAGTTTTGGATAGATCCTAGGATCAATAAGAAGCTAAGCAAAGAAATGGTAGATTTAAAATTAACGATTCAGTGGATGGGGGCCAGATCACTCACAGGTACCAGAATCTCTTGTCCAGAAGAAAAGATAAAGTTCAGAAAACACCCAACAAAGTTGAAGATGAGGAGCACAACTGAGATAGAAGAGTGATACCTGGAGGACAACTCTGCTGAGGCAAGCTGGGACTCATAGGAAGCAATCTACATGTTCATAATACATGCAAAAGGAAAAGTGTCCGTCCCCTCCCCCAAGAAAGTTGTGCCTTTCTCTTTGTTTTCTCTCTGTCTGCCCCAGTGAGATTTCTATGGGTGAGCTATAAACTGAGGACCTATTATCTCTCACCCATGGATGAAAGCTACTGACAGTGGGTTTTACTGCTCTGGAGGATCCTGATGCGACTCTGAACAATCTTATGCCAGGCATAAAAATATAACCAACGTTCTCAGTACCATTTTGAATTTACAATGAATGCTTCCTACCTTGGCTGCAGAAACAGTGAGAGGATACCCAAGAGCAGCATTCCCCCACCCCTGCAGATCAAGGGCCATGTCTTGGCCCTGAATCCTGAGAACTGCCCCTTGGGGCTGCCACTTGCACTTCTACTGACCAGGAAGCCCAGGCAGTGCACAAATGGGGACTGACACAGCCCCACATTCCCTCTGGTACTTCCATTTGCTTCCTCGCCTTCCAGGAAGACCGGTTGGCATGCGCAGAGAATGAACTCAGCCCTTTGTTTCCTGCGTGGTTGCTGCTTTCTCCCCTGCCCACCAGAAAACCCTGGTGAAGATCACCAAGGGCGGGCCCAGCCCTGCATTCCCCACAAAGCTTCTGATTTTTCCCCTCCCACCAGAAACCTGGTGGAATGCAAGTAAAATTGACTCAGCCCTGCATTCCCCAGTAGGCTGCCGGATGCTCCCTGATGAATGGGAAAAATCATTGATGCACACTGAGGACTGATTCAACTGCCCTCCTGCTCTCAAGGCCCAGTGGCCAAGATCTGCAGGAGGATGGTTAGTTGAGAGGGAACCACACTGGAGCAGCAGTATCCCAATGTTAAGAGCAGCAGCTTCAATAGAGGGAACAATAATGTTCACACCCCTGAGCCTTTTTTATGCAGATACACTCTGTCTCACTGGACAACGAGAAATGATATTCAAATTGTGAAAATTAAGCACGGGGAAAAATCAGTGAAAAATTTCTGCTAACCTGAGCAACGAGATTAGAACAATTCCTGAAAGGAATGATGGGGCAGATGAAATTGAAGATCTCATGCATAAACAGAGGACAGAGAGGACAGAAATCAAGTTCAGAATCTGAATAGCTAATAAGATTAACAGATTGGAGAAAAGGAGGTATTTAAAATTTCACACTATTCAAAAGCCATCTCAAGAATTCGGCTCAGCGCCTATAGCTCAACCGGCTAAGGCGCCAGCCATGTACACCTAAGGTGGCGGGTTCAAATCCCCAGCCTGGACCACCAAACAACAACGACGGCTGCAACCAAAAAATAGCCGGGCGTTGTGGGGGGCGCCTGTTGTCCCAGTTAGTTGGGTGGCGGTGGAATTAGACTTGCTTGTGCCCAGTTGTTGGTGGTTGCTGTGAGCTGTAATGCCACTGCACTCTACCCAGGGGGACAGCTTGAGGCTCTGTATCAAAAAAAAAAAAGAAAGAAAGAAAGAAAGAAAGAAAGAAATCTCACATTCCTGAATGCATTATGTGCATTTTTCACATAAGCAGAAGTGAGGCTCAGGGAGTTATGTTACTTGCCCAAGGTCCCCACCTGAGCACACTGGAGCAAAGCTGTCCTAGAAACCACCCTCTGACTTAACATTTGAGAACAGCAAGGCACTGGAAATGGGTGATAGGAAACTGGCAGCCTGAGCTCACCATTGATACAGCCATGTTCATCACTCATGTCCTTGCAGTCATACTCCCAGTCACACTGCCGGCTGCCATGGACACAGGTCCCGTCTAGGCACTGGAATTCGTCAGGGCGGCAGGTAGACACAGCTGGAAAAAGATAAAGAGTGTTCATTAGGTAAAGAGGAAAATGATGAGCTTCCTGCCTGCTCTGGGGAAAATAGATACACTGTCCTTATATTTTCCATTTTAACACAGATGCATTTCAACGTAGGTTTTTTTTTCTTTATTAAATGATAGCTGTGTACATTAATGCAATCATGGGGTACAGTGTGGTGTTTTCATATACAATTTGAAATAGTTTCATCAAACTGGTTAACATAGCCTTTATGTCATTTTCTTAGTTATTGTATTAAAACGTTTATATTCTACTTTTAGAAAGATTCACTTGTACCCTTGAAAGATAAACCACAGGCTCGGCGCCTATAGCTCAACCGGCTAAGGCGCCAGCCACGTACACCTAAGGTGGTAGGTTCGAATCCCCAGCCCAGACCCGCCAAACAACAATGACGGCTGCAACCAAAAAATAGGCGTTGTGGCGGGCGCCTGTGGTCCCAGCTACCTGGGAGGCGGAGGCAGGAGACTCGCTTGAGCCCAGGAGTTGGAGGTTGCTGTGAGCTATGATGCCATAGCACTCTACCCAGGGAGATAGCTTGAGGCTCTGTCTAAAAAAAAAAAAAAAATACTGCAGCTCACAGCTCATTTCCTTTATCAAAAAGAGACCAACGGGTGGCACCTATGGCTCAGCAGGTAGGGCACAGCGCCATACACTGAGGTTGGTGAGTTCAAACCCGGCCCTGGCCAAACTATAACAACAAAAGAAATAGCCAGGCATTGTGGTGGGCACTTATAGTCCCAGCCACTCAGGAGGCTGAGGCAAGAGAATCACCCAAGCCCAGGAATTGCAGGTTGCTGTGACACCACCGAGGGCGATAACGTGAAACTCTTAAAAAAAGAGAGAGAGAGAGAGCAAGAGAGACCAACTAGGCGTTAAAGACAGAGGGTACTTTGGGGATTTACGTTCTCCTCAGTGTGATCAGAAAGATTGAAAGGAAAACAATATGGAACCAACTTTCTTGACACATGATTTAAAAGTGCTTAACTATTTAAAGTCATTGCCTATTACACACCTGGAGGAGGCTGGGAATGGAAGGGACCCCATACCCTGCACATACCACAGTTCTCCTCATCGGACTCGTCCTTGCAGTCAGGACCACCGTCACAATGCCAGCTGGAGTGGATGCACTCGCCGCTATGGCAGTGGAACTCATGGGAGGAGCAGGGACCATTGTTCCCTTGGGTGGCTAATGTTTCTCGGCCCCCACAGCGGTCTGGCCACTCATCTGAGCCATCCTTGCAGTCAGGGTCACCATCACAAGCCCACAGATCAGGGATACAGGTGGAATCGTTACACTGGAAGTTGGCAGGGCTACAGGTGGTCACGGGGCATGAGGCCTCATCTGAGCCATCCAAGCAGTCCCGTTCTGAGTCACACACAAACTGCTGGGAGATGCACTTGCCATCATGGCAGCGGAATTCATCTTGGGAGCATGTCTTGGCTGCTGTGGGGACAGATGGAGAGAGACCACCTTGTCACTTTGGATCCCCTCCCACCCACAGACACTAGCCCCTGCTACAAGCAGAGACACTGTGCCCATAGAGGACAGACCCTGGTTAGCAGAGCCCTAGAGGGGCAGGCCAGAGAGTTTTCAGGGCCTGAACTTTGAGCCAATGCCCTCTCTGTGCCTCAGTTTCCTCATCTGTACATGCCTTCCTGGCATGGATGTGAGGACTAGCATATTCGTAGGTGTAAAGCTCTGAAGCTGGGTCCCACAATATGGTCACTCTACCTACAGGATCACTGTCATTACTGTGGGTTGGGAATCGTCATCTAAATGCTTGGCACCAGAAGTGTTTGGGATTTTGGAATATTTCCATTATTCTCACTGGTCAAACAGCTCTAATCCGAACATCTGAAATTCTAAATGCTGCAATGAGCATTTCCTTGAGTATCATTTTGTGTTTGTACCAAGCACAAGATATGAAGCCATTGCCATGCTGCCAACATGCAGCTCCAGCTCCTCTGACAACCACCCAAAGGCCCTAGCACCCTCATCAGCACAGGCTGGGCCAGCCACAGGGATACAGTCCGGGATGTGCGGCCTGCCAGGCAATACTCACGACAGCCTTGCTCATCCGAGCCATTTTCACAGTCCACTTGGCCATCGCATCTCCAGAACTGAGGGATGCAGCGGTTGATGCGGCCCCCACAGCTGAAGTCCACTGATTTGCAGGTGACAGACACTATAGGAGAAATAGGACAGAGCCTTCATTCAAATGTCTATACCAGTCAGCCTCACTAGCCCCGTTGTTGCAAAGTGAAAACCCCAGAATGTTTAAGAAAGAGAGTCTCGGCTCGGTGCCTATAGCTCAACTGGCTAAGGCGCCAGCCACATACACCTAAGGTGGCGGGTTCGAATCCCCAGCCCCGACCCGCCAAACAACAATGACGGCTGCAACCAAAAAATAGCCGGGTGTTGTGGCGGGCGCCTGTGGTCCCAGCTACTTGGGAGGTGGAGGCAGGAGACTCGCTTGA
>CAUYTI010113024.1:0-14750 GCA_963575145.1 Galago senegalensis | reverse complement strand
GGAACATGCTGTTGAAAACTGGAGGGACACAATGACTATCCAAATAACATGAAATTTATGTGAACCAGCTTGATGAAAGTATGTCAAAATGTGTGTGAAGACACTACACTGTACCCCATGTTTGCATTAATGTATACAGCTATCATTTAATAAAAAAAAAAGAAAACTGGAGGGAAGATGGTACATATTATAAAATGGAAAAGCACTTGGACAAATTGTATCCTAGTACTTTGTGGAAAGTAGAATTTACAAGTAATGATATTGGATATTTAGCTGAGGAGATTTCTAAACAAATCTCCTTTGTTGGTGTGGCTGGTTTCTCTTTGGGGCTTATGAGATGAACGAGGGGAGAGAAATTGAATGAAGGTTTTTTAAGTTGAAAAGGAACCATAAAGTATAGATCTGAAAAATTCTCAGCATATCCCCATTGCAATAAAGCAGAAAATATGTTCTGGAAAGAACAAGGCTATGGCTGGACGACCATTACCAGAAATGATTAGATACATTAAGCAAAAGAAGCCAGGCACAGAACAGACAAACACTGTATATTCTCACTTATATGTGGGAATTAAAAATTTTACCAGCTACTGGAAAGGGTAGAGGGAAAGACGGGATAGGAACAGGTTGGTTAATGAGTACAAAATTGCAATAGATAGAACGAAGAAATTTTGGTATTCTGTATAACACAGTAGGGTTATCACAGTTAACAATAATTTATTATACATGTCAATAGTTAGAAAAGGGTATTCGAAATGTTCCCAACACAAATAAATGATAAATGTTTCAGGTGATGGATGAACTCAAATCAATAACCCTGTTTACTTATTATATACAGTATATATGTATCAAAATATTACATGTACCACATATGTATAACTATGTGTCAATTAAAATCTATTTTAAAAAGGTTTAAGTGTGTGCCATGTGGATCCAAAAACCTAATGCAGCAGCCAGGCACAAAGATGAGGTTATGTAGTTGGGACCTGTGGAGATCTTGCTTGTTTAATAGTTTGGACCCCCATGAATTGCACTGGAGACCAACATGTTTCAAGAATTTTTGCATAGTAGCAGAAAAGAACAGGGATTGGAAGACTTGATATAGTGTTGGACTTGTGGGATTCTAAGAGAGGGGCCTATGGAACTCCCTAGCTATAAACATGCAATATCCTTCAAGAAAAGGACAAATGAACCTGAGGTGGTTCAGAAGTGGCAGGATTGCCATCGTCACCACAGGCCCAAGGGACATAGGCTCAGGAGTTGAGGCTGTCTCCTTCTCAGTCAAGAGGGCAGGGCCTGCTCACTGGTTTTAAAAGGCCAGACTGCTTTTACCTAGGCCTGATGTTGTGGCTGCCACACAGCAGACATGGTTTGGGCTGTTGCCCATTGAGTCAGGATTCTAGGGCTTTAAAAATCTAATTTGACCTGCTAGGTTTTAGGCTTACATGTGACCCTTGACATCTTTTTTTTCTAATTTCTCCCTTTTGGGATGGTAATATGTATCTTATGGTTGTTCTGCTATTGCATTTTGGTCACAGGTAACTCATCTGATTTCACAGGTTCATAGCTAGGGAGGAATATTGTACCTCAGGATGAATAATACCTGAGTCTTACTCACAAATAGTTTAGGTGATTTTAGATGAGATTTTGAAGTTAGAGTTGAGACCAAAATGGGTTAAACCTTGGATGGGGTAGTTTGCATGAGAGAAAGACTAGAATTTAGGGAACCAGAGACAAGATTGTTATGGGCAGAATTTTCACCCAAAATTCATATATTACAGTCCTAACTATTAGAACTTTAGAATAAGATGACTATATTTGGAATAAGGGCATTAGAGAATTAACTTAAAATGAATTTATTAGGATGGGTTCCATCTCAATGACAGATGTCCTTATAAGAAGAGGAAATCTGAACACAGACACAAGGGAAGACCACTTGAAGAGACAGAGAGATAATGATCATGCCCAAGCCAAGGAGAGAGGCCTCAAAAGAAACCACCTATGCTGGCACCTTAACTTGGATATCTAGGCTCTAGAATTGTGAGAAAATAAAGTTTTGTATTGTTATAACAGTTTAGAAAGCTAGCACATCCTCATATACATCTTGCACAAATATGTTCTTGTTCTTATCTTGTGACCCCCACCCACCCAGGTTTCCTCAGAGACTTCTGTCCTGGAGGGAAGGATATATTTAGAATTTAGATTCCCACTTCCTTTTTTTTCTTTTTCTGACCTCTGACCCCATAAATTTGACACAGAAACAAATCCCCCCAGAGAAATGATGTACTGGGCTTAGTTCCAGCATAGTCAACACTTGATTATTCCTTGTACACATATTTGGGACAGCTAAAAAATGCCATTAGGTACTATCACATAAACAAACTAGCATGAATAAAAAGAAGCTATTTCCATCAAGATAGATCTGCTTATCTTCCTGTTGACTTAGACAAGGAATGACATTGTCCTTCAGGCTGCATCTATCCCTGATGAAGAAACAATATTTCTCACAGTGCAAGTCCAATGGTATGAAGACCCCATAGACAGGTAATACATCTACATTAGCACCAGCAGAATTAGTCACAAATGGTGAAAAGAAAAATACCTTCTTAGCTCATTTGAACTAGGCTAAGGTGACCAGATTTTAACATTGGTACAGCCAGACAACATTGGGGGGTGGGGCGGGGCCTGACAACAATGCAAACTTTGATAAGCAGTTCTCAGTAATCAGTTGTTAACAATCATTTGTTATTATTTAAGTTTAACATTATAAAATTAACAAAAATAATATAAAACTCATATCCTGGCAAAATAGCCACATGGTAGCCACCGTATATTCCTTTCCTGTTCTCCTGTGTTCCCTAGCTTATCATGCATTCTTTACAAAAATCGGAACTTTTTTAAAACACCACAGGATGCAGGACAAATTGTTAAAAATTGGGACTATCCTGCCAAAAGCAGGACGTCTGGTCACCTTACTCTAGAGGGGGGGGCTACTTGTTTGTTCCAGACAGTTTGGCTCCTTCTGAGCTAATTGTCCTTGCCTAAAAGCAAGGGAGGGAGCCAGTCTCTTTCTGATAACTTGCCCAGGAGGGGAGTAGGGAATTTATATTAGCCTTTTCATTTCCAAATGAAGTTACATTAACCTCTTCATTCCCAAATGGAGTTACATCAAGCTTTTCAGCAGCTGAAAACTGTATATTCCCTTCCCATTCTCCTGCTGTTCCCTAGCTTGTTATGCATTTTTTCCAAAAATCGGGACTTTTTTAAAACACGGGGGACATGGGACAAATTGTTAAAAATAGGGACTGTCCCACCAAAAGCGGGATGTCTGGTCACCTTAAGCTAGGCACAATAAAGCGTGAAAAAGAAATATGAATAGCTTACAGGTACGTAAAATTTTATGCTCATACATAGACTTCACGATTAGGACAGAAGAAACTTGATACAGTTCTCTGAGTCTAGTTAAAATATGTCTAGTTACTCAATAACCAGGATATCCCAACACCCCAATCTAGAACACGTGCTGCCTTTAACTCATGAGATAGTAGGTTCACTGCTTTGGATAGGATTTTGTTCTGCCTAGTGACTCCCACAACACTTTCCTTCCTTTGTGGTTGTTAAGCCAGGAGTCTCGATGTTGCCTTTGACTCCTTTTTTTCTCCCCTCACAACCTGTAGCAGCATTGTCAGGAATCCCCATGGGCACTTTAATAAAAATACACACAAAATCTGATTAATTCTTGCCACATGCATTTCTACCACATTAATTTGGAAACACCATCTTCTCTTCTCTGCATTACTACAATAACATCCTTGTAATTATTCCCCTGATTCTACCGACACCATCTTGTGCTGCTTCCATTAAGATGTCAGAGATAATCTCCTAGAAACACATGCCAAATAATGTCAATACCCTGCTCAACTTTGGCTTTTACTCTGAGAAAAATTATGAACCTCTGCAAAGTAAAGTGCTCACATGGCCTACAATGTCCTATGTGATCACAAATTCATCCAATTAAAACATGCAGTGGGGTGGGAGAGGCACGTTGTATGTATGGATCAATGAGACGACTGATGGAGTTGTCTTCAGCAAAAACAAGTGAACACAGAATACAATTGAAGGACCTACTAAAATGGAAATTCAAGGAAAATATCTTTTGCCAGTAAGGATAACTGAAATAATTTTACTAATAAGCAAAAAATGATAGGAGTGTCACTGTTAGGCCTTCAATAAAGACAAAATTAAAATTACTTTTCAGTAAGAAAAAGTGTTATCCAGATGGAAACATGAAAATACAGAAGGGAATTAATAATACCAGGAAAAGCAAATATGTAGAGAAATATAGAATATTGACGGTACAAAAGAAAATGACAGTGGTAGAGGGGGAGGTACAAGGAATTAAAGGCAGCTGAAGTGCTCTAATGTCTCCACACAGTTCTCTGGACCATGGGCACTGCTTACTCTCAGTACCTTCATCCCTGTTCCCATGACATTAGCCATATCCCCTCAAGAGTTGTCAGGGGGCAAAATAATTAGCCTAGATTCCTGCTGCTTATCTGGTTCCTGTCCCGATAGTTTGACTCTAAGCTATAGTCACTCACTAAGTCCCTACCACCTCAGCCTCCCTGACCATAGCCCTAGAAACCATTTTACTATCAGCAGGACATATCTACCTTAACCAGCATGTCCTCTGTTCCATCATGATCTTCCCTTCCATCCAAGGCTGGTTTTCTCTGTCTTGTTTGTTTTTGCCTCTGATACCAACTTTTACCACTTGAGGTTTTGATGAGGTGCTTTCTGTATAGACCATTTTGTGTGTGTGTGTGTGTGTGTCATAGTTAATTCAGGCTGCACCTTTAAAGGCACTGTGTAGGAATTCCACTTCATCACAGCTTCCCAGCAAATCAGCCTCACCATGAAGGAGGGCCGAGTGCATCCCCTGAGGGCCAATAGTTAGGGAAGGTAATCTTAGGTTCAGGATATCTCTGTGAGAAGGAAATGGGATGGGGCCACAGGGCTATGAGGTCACTTTTTAATAGTATCATTGGGAATTAAGGGCAGGCAAAATCCACAGGGAACCCTGGTGAAAGCCTCCTCTCAGGTCCTAGAAAAATAGCAAACATTAAAGCCAGCTGTGGGTGAAAGATCACCTTTATTATTTACTTATTATTGCTAACTATCAAGAATCTATAATCACATTCATGTAGGACTCTCAATTATATAGATATTCCTAATAATGCTATGAGTTAGGAAAAGTTGTGAAAATCACCTCCAGCTTAGAAATAAGAAAAACAGTTTAGGGATTAGAGAAGTGTCATATCAAGGTAGATATTAATGCATGGCTCAGGCCACCAGGTAAGACAAATGCAAACAAAAACACTTAATGGATGATCTTAGCCTGGTTTGGCTGAAATTTCTTCCTTTGTAAGACACACTCAAGTAGCAGTGTGCTGCAGCCTATATGTTGCAATGAGGCTGCTTATCTTAAAGGACACCATGAGGGCCATAGTGAGTATAGCAGAGACACAGTGAAGACCAAACAGCCTCTGAACATATAGCATGACCCCTGAGCAGTAGGACTTAGTGCCACAAAACAAGGGGGGCATGGCCTATCAGAACCCTTGGGGTAAAATCCCTGGGTGAGGTAAGGCTCCTTGTATTGGCCCCAAGAGATGCAGCCAGAGCATTCCATGGGTCCCCAAGGACTCTCCTCAAGTGTCAAGTAATCTCTGCTTCTATGTGCCTTTGGGAGAAGGGCAGAGGTTTGTGAGTATAAAGCCAGCTACAATCTTCCTATGTCCTTCCTTCCCAGACCCCTCTTACAGGAGAGGAAGGCTGCACTGAGATTGCATGAAACTCACAGTAGGGGCCAGAATTGTACTTCACAGACTGAAGACTGTGGACAGAGCCAGGACTCAGGGAAACAGGAGGAAAGTAACACAGTGTGGTGAGTGGGAAGGTGGGGCACCCTCAGCTACTTCCCATAGCCAGTTTTCATCTTAGAGATCAGCTCCTTGCTCTCCATCCAAACCTCATATGGCCTCTGTCATTGGGCTTCAACTGGGGGAGAAATTTTGATGGTCTCACCTACCACATCCTGCATCAATTCCACACCTGCTTGCCCCCACCAAGCATGCCTGCCTATTTTCTCTGCCAGTCACCCTAGGCCATGTCCAGGAAAGTGTTAGCTGATTACTCCAGCTGGAATCCTATCACTCCTCACTGTCATTGCTTTCCCTCAACCAAACCAGTCTGCCTACTGCAACTGGAAGGCTTTTATATTAGTCAGGAGGGGAAAAATGAGGCCTGAACTAGAAAGGTGTCAGGAAAAGGACAGAAATACATTTCTGTGATGTTCTTCTACAAGGATTGCAGTCTTGAATCACCTTATGAAGGGACCACCTTTTCAGGCCTGGTTCTTTATTCTTCCTATTCTTTTCATATCTTTTTAAGATAAGGGAAGGCACAGGGTACCAAACTGGTGACAGTATAAACTGAGTTTATTCAATGTAGGGAGGCCCTATATCAGCTGTTTTATTTGATTGTGTTTTTGGATTTTCTTTTGGTTATTTTCCACTTTCTCAGCAGTTTCCTTTGTTGTTTTTTGGTTGTTTTCTACTTTCTCTGCAATTTCCTTCATTGTTTTTTGATTATTTCCCCCTTTCTCAGCAATTTCCTTCATTGTTTTCATCGTCTGTCTTTTAAATTCCCCTTCTGTCATTTCTAACATGTCTTTATAGGTGGAATCCTCTACTGTGCTACCTCATGGTCCCTTGAAGGGGTTGCTCTAGACTGGTATTTCATGTTGCCAGGATTTTTCTGCTGATTCTTTTTCATGAGTGTTTTCTTGTACCTGTTTCCTTGCCCTAATTTTCCTTTCGCTTCCTCTTGCTCTGTAAGTTACTGCGCTTCTAGCCTAAGGTTTTAATGAGTGCTTTCGGTATAGGACCAGAAGGACGAGAAGACTGAAGAGCAAGAAGGGGAAAAAGATTGAAAAAAGAAGGAAAAAAGAAAGGGGAGGGGACGAGTAAAAGGGAATATTGACAAAAAAAAGAAAGGCACAGAAAGGAGACAGGAGTAAGATAAGTGTATAGTAGGGTAATTTGACCCAACCTTAAACCCCCCCCAACATCTGGGGTTGGGAGGTTTCCTTGAGGTCAGCAACTCTTTGCCAGTCTGATCAGACACAGTACCCCACCCTCCACTAGAGGTAGAGAGGAAAGACAAAAATACTATAAATCAAACTGAAACAAACAAACAAAAACCCTTACGGGATAAAATTGGGGGAAAAACCAAATAATAAGGGTAGAAAACTGGCAAAAATGAAGTTCCAATTGTTAAAGAAGGTAAAAATGGTAGATTGTATTTAAACTAGAATAGCGAGGAAAAAAAGAAAAAAGAAAAAAAAAGAAAAATGTAGAGGAAAAATGTTGAAATTAAGAAAAATAAAATAAAATAAAACTCCCCAAACCAAAAAACCAAAACAGTATATATGTCTTGCTAAACAGTGCCTGAGCAACAGGTGATCTTCTGAGGTACGAGATGTTAATCACAATATTGATACAGCTCTACGAGATGGAGACTGGAGGCCTCTGCTGATTTCTCAAACCCTACAGGCTTGAGAGCCCAAATGTCTCCTTAGCCCACTTAAAAGACTCTCCAAACTGTGAACCTTGGCTAAGCAGAAGCTTTCCAAGGAAAACACTTATGGCTGGGATCTCTCCTGGTATGGCCACCTGCTTATCCAGTGTGCCCAAACCAGTCTCTCTCCATGCCCTGGAGGGCCCAGGATGTAATCTGCCAAGCACTTAGATCTCTGCTCTTCCCCCAGCATCTCAGTCCCCACCTTTGGGCAGCTCACTAGATTACTCGCCCACAGTCTCCTGGCCATCCCTGTGCTGTGGGGGCAGCTCCCCCATAGTAGTTGTGCAGGCAGCCCACAGCTGAATGATATTAGCTCCTTTTCTGCTCAGCAGCTTGGCCAGGGCCCCAGACCACCCCCAAAGTTATCCTCACAACTACCCAAGATCTCCCAAGGCAGTTCAATCCAGTGCCCAAGTCCAAAAAAACCCAAACAGCCCACAGGTAAGGCTTTTCCTGCTGGCAGTTTTGCTGTTGCTATGGTTACTGCTGTGGGTAGCCCCTGAGTAGCCTCTGACTGAACAAATGCACCTACCACTTGCCAGTTCTTCACCACTTTCGTACTCCTTGTGGGGTCCAGAAGTCTCTTGCTGACCCCTGTGTCACCAAAGGGAAGTTTCTGGGCAGATCCCAGCAGCTGGAGATGCCTGGAGTCTTTTCTCCCCAATCTCACTGGGCCTGGTTGCACAGAAGCTGTTACTCGGCCTCCAGAACTCTTTATCAGCTGTTTTGGGAGCAAGAAAGAAATGGATGACAAGTCCTATAGTTGAGTGTGGACTTCTTGGTCTGAAAACAGGGCACAACTGGACAAAAGTTGAAGTGGTCTTGGTTTGGGGGCATTAGTGAAAGATGACTTGCTCCATTCACTGTCTTACTCTTTCTTGCAGTGTTAAATTTTAGACTAGCTTTAAAGGAAATAAGGTTTATTAACTTTGGGACATACTTTCTTCTCAGGACGAAATTGGATGAGGATGGATGGGCAGGAGACAGGATGATTAGTGATGGTCAGGAGTTGCACAGAGGAATTCAGTGGGAACGTACCAAGTTAGGGATAAAAGGAAACATTCTGATTTGTGGAAAGTGCCTATTTGCAGAAGGAAAATGTGAAAAGGACATGCAGAGTTATTCCCTAGTGATTTTAAAGAATTATTATTATTATTATTTGAGACAGTCTCACTTTGTTGGCCTGGGTAGAGTGTTGTAGCACATCATAGATCATAGCCAACTTAAACTCTTGGGATCAAGAGACTTTCTTGCCTCAGCCTCCCAAGTAGCTGGGAGTATAGGCTTGCACCACCAGGTGTGGCTAGTTTTCTTATTTTTAGCAGGTATGGGGATCTCACTCTTACTTAGTCTGGTCTGGAATTCCTGAGCTCAAGCAATCCTCCTGTTTTTGGCCTCCTAGAGTGCTAGGATTATAGCATGAGCCACCATGCCTAGTATTTATAGAGATTTTTATGTACCAGGCACTGTTCTTGGCATTGAAGATCTACCAATAGGAATTTTCATCATAGGAATTCTTTGGTACAAAGCCAAGGCTTGTTCTTAACAAAGATACAGAAATATAAACGACTTAATAGTGGATTCTCAGAAATTATGGATGTGTTTTAAATGAGAAGATAATCATTTTGAGCTTGGATCATATGAGGGAATTTGTATTCTGAAAAAGTTAGTTATATAATTTCCAGGAGTCTGGTAGTCATGCTTGATTTGGAGAAATATTCTAGACTGTGTTCCCAAACACATGCCTTCATATTCATATTTATTCATATACATGCCTTATTTTTAAATTACACTTTTTCAAATAAATTAAAATGTAAGTACATACTCACACACAAAAGAAGTTATACAGATGAATTCAGGGGGATTTGAAGATGCAAAGTAAATGTGTTTGCATTTGTGGAAGTTGCATATTTATAAGGGAGAAGGTACAATAGGTATGTGAGATATTTCTATAATCACTTATACAGAGTCTTATGTACAAAGCACTTTTTGGCACTCATGAAGATAAAAGATGCTCTTGTTAGACTCCTTAAAATACATCCAGGATGATAAGTTCTAATTAATAAGATGTCCAACCATCCTGAGATTACGTGGAGTCTGGTAGTCATGCTCATTTAGTGAGATGTCCTACATGATTGTGCATGTTAGAGGCTGGACGTACATATGGGAAAAACACCCATTCTCTTACCTCAGGGTCTTTCACTTTGTGATATGGTGTCCATTTGTGTAAGGACAGATATTGGAGAACAAATGCAGAACTTTGTGCACTTATTAGGATTATTCTGTAGCAGTAGTTGATGAAATGTGACTATAGCTTGAATAAGCACGGTGGAGAAGGAAAGATACCAGGAAGCTGTGACAGTAATTATATTGGATGATCCAATAGTACTTACTGATGGATTGTATATGATGCAGGAAGCATGAATTCAGGGTGACTTGATTCTAGATTGAGCAGCTGGCTGGATATATGATCTGAGAGATGGGTAGCACATGGAGTAAGAAGGCACTGTTTCTGCCTCCAGCACAACAGGTTTGATACATCTGTGAGGCTGATATGTGGAAATAAAGAAGTCAGGTAGATATACTAGTCTGGAGCTTACAGGGAAGGTAAGATATGTAAATGTACATTTGGAGTTTTAGATATGTTTATACTACCAATGGTAAATCAGTAGACCACCTAGCAAAAGGGCAATGCTGAAGGACTTTTCAGGATCAGTATTCTGCTTTGTATATTTTAAATTTTCTCTTACTACTAGATAAATTTATTCAGATAAAACATGATGTTATTTCTATCTTCTTAAAAGCAAATGAGTGAACACACACACAAAAGTACTTGACTGTACTTTTCACTTTGGCCAGTGCCCTGTTTACTTACTGACTTTTGCAATCAAAATCTTCAAAGGAGTTAGCATTCTTCAATTCCTTTTATGTCTATTATAAGTCAGGTTAGACTTTTCTTCTCTGTATTCGAAGAGAATTTTTTACAGAGGTAGTCAATCCTCAGCAACTCCAAACGCAAACCCAGTTCTCTGCTTTTAGAGTCTTTGGCTCATCTCATTAACATTATTTTGTAAAGCAATAATCCCTTTCTCATTAACATACCATATTTAATAGATTATCAAGATAGAAAGATTTAGGCTCGGCGCCTGTGGCTCAAGTGGCTAAGGTGTCAGCTACATACACCTAAGGTGGCGGGTTCGAATCCAGCCCCGGCTTGCCAAACAACAATGATGGCTGCAACCGAAAAAAAAAATAGCCAGGCATTGTGGTGGGTGCCTGTGGTCCCAGTTACTTGGGAGGTGGAGATGGGAGACTTGCTTGAGCCCAGGAGTTGGAGGTTGCTGTGAGCTGTGATGTTACAGTGCTACCCAGGGGAACAGCTTGAGGCTCTGTCTCAAAAAACAAAAAAAGATAGAAAGATTTCCAAGATGAGATGCTATCTTAATGGTTGCCCACTCTCAGTCTCCTTTGCTGACTTCTCTGTGACTTCTTAATGTTGAGATTCAATTTTTGGGGGTATGAACACTATCTTAATGATGTTGACCACTGTCATGGATTTAATACTATTTTCCACAAATACATCACTGTCCTCACCTGAATTTCCACTGGATGTCTCAAATTCACTGTGTTCCAAATTGAAATCTTGACCTACCCCTCCATGCCTTTCCCAACTTATTTGGGAAGAACTCGTTTCTCCTTGTTGCTGGTACCAAAACCTGGGTGTCATATTTGACTCCCCCTTCTCTCATACCCTATATCTAACCTGCCAAAAATCATTAAATTATTTAATATATCCAAAGTCCTATTACTTCTCACCATTTATACTGGCAGCTTGTTTTTTGAGTCAACATTCTCTTTTCCCTGGATTACTAAAAAAATTTCTAGACAATTGTTCCTTTTTCTATGCTTACTTCTTTGTACTATTCTCATCATAGATGCCATAGAAAACTTTAAAAAACCAAATATGTCCCTTCTCTGAAGAAAATAAGTTTTGATTCTGGTTAAATGAGGAAACTTTGTAAAATTCTACAAAGGCTGGCAAAACCTTGTGTAAGTGGGCCCTACTGTGCTGACCTCTGTAATTCTCCAATTCATTCAAGTCATTCTAGCTTTATTGGCTGCCTCGTTGATCTTTGAATACTATACATTTTTATGTCTTTAGGCTTTTTCTACAGCTATTTCATTAGAAAGTTTTTTCTGACATGATCTCAGCTCCTGTTTTTGTTGTAGCTCTGTTGTGGGTGCCACTGAGTACAGGTACAGGTACAGGTTGATAGTGCCTGACTCAGCTGCATCCTGCCCCAGGATTTCTCTGCTATATTACACGGGCACTTCAAAGATCTTATTCAACTATTCTGGTGCATATGTGAAAATAACAATGAGAAAACTAACACTCTTTGGATCAACCCATAACCTTTGGGGTATGGAAACCAGTGTATAAAAATTCCCCCTTTCTTTGCCTACAGTGGACAATTCTGAGGTTCCTTCTACACGAGTCATTATATGGAATTGGACACAGTGATAGCATTATCCAGATCAGTAATGCAGCTGTATACCCATTTTTCTGCTTTCTTATTTCACTCTTTCGGCTTGTTCCTGTTCACTGGTATAATTTCTATATACTTGCATGGAATCCTCAATTCCGCTTTTTAAAGAACCAAGGTAGGTATTTCCTCACTGTACCCAATTTTTGCTCAAATTCCCTTTCCAATGACCCCCAGAGTGAGCTATTTAAAAATTTAACTTATCCTGCTTTCCCTACTCATTACCCTATTCTTCATATTTTTTTAATCCTGACAGTGAATGTATTATATAACACTTTATCTTATTCATGATGCCATTTTATTATCCATCTACAACCTTTAGCAAACTTGTTCTACTGAGGAATCAGTCTGTTTTGTTCATGGATTTTTCTTTAACCTATTCAGTAAAAAATTCAAATATTTCTCCTTAAATTCAGTATATATATATATTCTTTATATATATATATATATTTTTTTGAGATAGAGTCTCAAGCTGTCACCCTGTATAGAATGCTGTGGTATCATAGCTCACAGTAACCTCCAACTCTTAGGGCTTAAGCGATCCTCCCGCCTCAGTTTTTCTATTTTTAGTAGAGGTGGGGGTCTTGCTTTTGCTCAGGCTGGTCTTGAACTCGTGAGCTCAAGCAACCCATCAACCTCAGCCTCCCAGAGGGCAAGAATTGCAGGTGTCAGCCACCATGCCCAGTCTAGTTTATATTTTAGAATGTCACATGAATACAAAATGTGAAGAGATCAAACTTAAGGACTGAAGAAATTCAATACTTAGAAGTAGGCCAGGAGCAGGAATGTGAAATGAGAAGCTAAACACTAAAGAATGATGCAAAAGGATTTTGTGCATAATCTCACTTAACCTCTCCATCAGGTAGAAATAGGGCAGTGCTAGTTTTTTATACAGAAGGGAACAGGAGCTAGGAGATAAGTGACTTGTTCCAGGTCTGTACTAGATTATGCAAAACATTCAGCTTCTAGAATTTGCTCATATCTTAAGGAATGAAGTCAGTTTATTTTCAATTTTATTGTGCTAAATGTGTGCTGTGTATTGGTCATCTAGGCTAAAGCAAAAGCCTAGTTATTTAGGGATTGGAAATGGTGACAAGTAAAAAACACAGCTGTCTGATACCTTTAACTATAATATCTTAAAGATAGTACATTTCTAAAATAATTTTCTTACTTTAAAAAAGGTAGTTTTTCTTCAGTGCTCTGTTTGGTGATTGTGGTAAATATTATAAGTGCCTAATCTCATTTAATCTTTATAAAGTCCACTTAATGAGGTTCTTATGAAGAATAGAAGAGGGTCTCTGTAAAAACTGGGAATTCCAGTCTTTAAGGGTCTGAGAAAAAAGGAAAAAATGGTGGAGAAGATGAAAAGGAGAAACATTATTAACAATAAAGTGTAACTATAATGGGAATCAGAAGTCAGTTTTGCTAGAGATTAGAGGGAGTTCTGTGACAAAAATGAAGAAGCTAGTAGACAGGTGGAGAGAAAGCCACGTGAATAGGGAATTTAACATCACTTTCAAGGAGGAACAAAAAAGGCTCTTTGTTTTATCAGTAAGCTGGAGGAAATGCCGTATTTACAGAGATTTGTGGGTATTGAAAGGCTTTGAAAGCTATATTGTAAAAATGCTCTTTAAAAACACTTTTTACAATGATGAAATATTCTTGGTAGCAACTAATTACACATAAGATATATTCAAGTGTTCATTAATCTTGAGTTTTAAATTTCATTTTATTAAATATAAATTTAAATTCACATAGTGATATATGGCTAGTAGCAACCATATCATATAGAATAGTTCTAGAGAAATTCTCTTATACAGATCATGTGGTTAATAGGGCATTAGAAATTGTAAGATTTAACTCATGCATTAATTCTAGTCTGAGATTTCAAGAGAGAAGTTGGCTTTTGTATTTGAGAGTTTAGCTTACCTAGAAGGCAGAAATTATACCAAAATGTGTGATAAAAAGTGAGTTGCTTTAAACATTTTTTCTCCCAAGGTATTCCTGACATTATCAAGAACACAGAAACTACTACCTATTCTCCATTCCTTTATGAAAGTTGTCATGTGATATCAATTTAATGGATATTTAATATTGTCAACAATGAAAATCTAAAGTTCCTTTAGGGTAGGAAACATGGATTATGCTTCTCTATGTCTATGAAGGTTACCAGCTTATTTAAGATCTAGAATTGTGAACAAGAGCTAATCCTTAGGTGGGATATCAGAGGGTAAACTCTAATCATATGTAGTATACTGTAGAAAACATATAGAAGGTGAAGAGGCTCTACAAAAATTGACAAGAGAATTTCTAGGAGCCATGTCAACCTCCAATACTACCTCAACCCACCCAGCTGCCTTCTTGTTGGTAGGAATTCCTGGTTTGGAGCACTTGCACATCTGGATCTCTATCCCCTTCTGCTCGGCCTATACTCTGGCCCTGCTGGGAAACTGCACCCTTCTCTACATCATCCGAGCTGATGTAGCTCTTCATGAGCCCATGTACCTATTTTTGGCCATGTTGGCAGCCATTGACCTAGTCCTCTCTTCTACAACACTGCCCAAA